>JAQIWG010006509.1:0-13224 GCA_034695025.1 Chamaedrilus cognettii | reverse complement strand
CAATCAAACTTCAAAGTTACCAAACTCACCTTGGGTAGGGAAGTGACCAGGTAGCCTGTTTCATATTGGAACATGATAAGTTTAGAATTTTAGATCGATCATTAACGCACTTCAACACACTTTATTATATTCGAAAATTTCGCGCACTTTAACGCACTTTATTTTCGCCACAAACGTGCGGAACAACTATGGTTGAATCTACACGCACTTTTTTGTATAACACAATATTAAAGGCATCGTTCTTGTCGTGGAGCGCTTGAGGCTATGTGTTTGAAGTTGTGCCAGAATCAGTTCTGTTATAACTCTCTAATAATTATTGCATATTCTAATATTATCGCGTCTCATCCAAAATATCAATATTTTATTCATCACAAGGGCCGTTGACATCGATGCAATACAAAACTACAAAATAAAGAGATATTATGAGGAACAGTAGACGCCAGACACTTAGGCGTAACTTATGCAGGCAGCTGCATGCTGCTCATAACGGACTCAGAGCGTGGTCCTAATGTAGCGTAGCTCAGTGATAATGAATTCAAATGCCAGTTGTTTTTAGCGCTTTTTGAACAGTTGACAGTAAGAAATAAGAGGCATTGTGACCATATACCACTGGACTTTCCGTACATAACATACGGTACAGTACTGGACTTTCCTACACCTGAATCCTTCATGACTTGAGCTCTAATAAGCCGCACGTCTCGCCTCCCCTGCTCCTCCAATTTAGCTAGCAGCCGCCCGACATCGTTTGTCTCAACATGTGTTGCTGGCAGCTGTGTTCACAGCGGACTTACATCTGCAGCCAATGTTCAACCCGCTGTGTCAGTGAAGCGACAACCTTTTAGCGAGACGCCTGTGCCAAGGCGTGTGAGGTTAGCACGGAGGCCTACATCACTACATGTGTGGCACATGTGTTGTGACAGCAGAGAGATGTGGATGTCTCCAGTGGGGGAGGGGAGGGTGGGGGGGTGGGATGGATATCTTCAGTGAGGGGCCAGGGGGGGGGGTAGCGGGCAAGTGCGCTGTCGAGTCAATTTCATAGGTGTCACACACGCTGAGGGGGAGCCTGGGAGGGGAAGGGGGCGAGCTTGGGAGAGATGGTTCATCCCCCATCGCATACTGCTTTAGGGGCTAGAGTGTGGTCGTCCACACACACACCCCTCTTGAAGCATTTCAGTGCATTTTTGGGCAATTGTACAACTGGTAAAAATAGACTTTTTGGGTGCTTTTTATGATGGCCCCGTAATGTTAAATTTGAGACTTACAGCTGCACTACTGGTCATCATTGCAACTGTCCTCTAAAATGTGCACTGAAGCGTGGATTTAGAGTTCTCAGTATTCACGCGAATCAGCATTATGAATTAATATTATTCGTGGATCGTGTCGATGCACAACAGTATGCTGTACTACTGTTGGGCACAACGAGCGCCGATATTCACGAATTTCCAGTAATCATTGTACAGCGGAAATATTATCTTTTATCAACTCTGACCAGGCTGACCTTCTGAGTCAATACAGCTTCGGGGAAAATTTCTGTTTCACTATTACAGCGCTCTTATACAGCCAGGCTTTTTTCTGGTCAAGTGAAACGCTGCTTTGAACTGATATGAGACGAAATTGAAATGCGTCGCGCGCTCCCTTTGCGCCGTTTGTAGAGGCATTATCGTTGATCTGCAATATCGGAACTGACGCTCTGCATGGTCCATTTAGATATTGGTACCGAGGCCTTGCTGACTGTGGACTGGCTTCGTGGAACACTTTGATTAGGATAATTGAATGCAGCAGTCTTGAAGCAAACGTCCTCAAGCTGCTTGTCGTTCTTGAAGATTGATTGGTGATTGCAACCGGTTCAAGTTCCAGGGATGAGTAACATAATTAAATAATAGCTGTGCGGTACAGTCCAACTAAGTTTTACAATAGTGTACTTACTTCGTAAGTGGGCTAGCAAGTGTTAGCTGGATTTGTGTTTTGTGTTCTCATAGACATGCACAATGTTCATTTGCATGTTTCCGTAGCGTGTACTTCACACCTTGAGTTCTGCAGCAGCTGTTATCGGTCGTCAGATCGCGCCCTCGCAGCAGTAACTCGACATGTCAGACATTATAACGTCTGATGAAGATGTCTTTCTATAGCCTCCCACTGTCAGACATATTGAATCGTCTCACGTTCCCGCTCCCATTGACGAGCGTGCGCGTTTGTCGGGCAGTAGCGAGTATGACGCGACAAAGGACAACAGCTGTTGCCAATGTCCGACAGTTTATCAACGTCTTCGCCAATGTACGACAGTTTATCCACGTCAGCGCCTCGTTCGATAAAATCGTTGTTCGATGAAAGGGCGCAACGACGGGCGAATAGATTCTTTTTGTCGCTCGGATCTCTGTAGGATTGGGGGGGGGGGAGCGGGGAGGAGGAGGGGTGGAGGGGGAATGAGGGGGAGGGGAGGGGGCGAGAGGACGGGGGACGGGTATGGATTCTTTTTGTCTCTGAGATCTGAAACCGAGCGATGTGACGCTTTATTACTTGAATAATTATTTCGAGCCATTCTGACTGAATGCAGCAGCCTCTGCATCCCCAGAAAGGCTACGCTGACCTTTAATTAGCTTAAAATAGCTGAGCATAGATTGAATGGAGGAATTGAAGGACAGAACTCAAGCACCCGTGCCCGCCCCGTAACCCCCCCTCCCCCCCCCCCCCCGTGTGTCCATCGAACCTCAACTATTATCGACAACGCTGCAGAGAGCAGCGAGTCAGTGGAGACGCATTGCTTCTGAACACATTTCAATCAAATGTCAGATTTGCTATTCACTCACTCTGCTGAGCGTTATACTGCTGCAGTAGCAGCCTGGCCTGGCCTGCTGCTGCTGCTGAGTATAGGCTACTGTTCAATTGCTGTTGCTACATTTACTACACTGCTGCTGTTGCTGCTGCTGTTGCTGCTGCACTTTCAATATTCCTATTGATCCAGGTGTGGCAATTCTATCGAT
The DNA here is from genome assembly GCA_034695025.1 of Chamaedrilus cognettii. NCBI lineage: Eukaryota > Metazoa > Annelida > Clitellata > Enchytraeida > Enchytraeidae > Chamaedrilus > Chamaedrilus cognettii. The sequence goes on along the minus strand of JAQIWG010006509.1, from coordinate 10,243 downwards.
CGGCGCGTCCAACAAAACTCTGCGCCCCCCCCCACCCCCATCGCCTCACATGGCCTCCCCTCGCGTTACATTCCCCCTCTCCCCCCTCCCTCACCTCACCTCGCATGCCGACGTCGTGTCAGCGCGAATAACGCATGTAATCACCCTCCACTGCCCGACCCTCCCCCCACCCCTTCTTCTATTCACTAAACGTCCCTCCCCCCATCCCCCCTGCACCTCCCCCCCCTCCCATTCGTCCGTGTAATGACGCCAATCAGCGCCCCGCGCTCTGTCGAGCGCTCTGCGCGACTGTCGTGTGACGCGAGACGCCGCTTTAATTACTCCTGTACGATTGGATCGTCACATAATTGTGGCGTTTTGTGATTTTAAGTCGAATCTATTAGTTTGTCACTGAATTATGATATATATTGTGATATATATATTATGATGTATATATTATCATATATATATTATCATATCATATATATTATCATATATATATATTATCATATATATATATTATCATATATATTGTCATAATATATATATTATCATATAGTTTTGTGACATATGTTGAATGGATATTACCCGGTAGTTTGTCGCAGAATCATGTGACCTATGTTGCTTGTCGGCCAAGATATTAAAGATATGCAAATAGGCTACAATTTAACGTCGGTTTTGGCGAGTCTGGTAGTTTTCTGTTCAAGCGATGGTCGGGTTAAGTGTCTTTATATGCAGCGTTCTCAAATTTTCCGATTGCACACAACTTTGGAGTGTTGCGCTAATCCCTAGTCGGATATTTTAGTTTAAATGCATTTAGCGACTCTGCAGCGTTGCGACTTCGCGATTTTATGACTTTGCGATTTTGAAGCTTTTTGATCATTTTACTATAATGCAGCAAAACCAATGAGGTATTAAGAAAAATGTACATAACTGAGCAACCTAGTTATATGTACATGTACAGGATGTCGTTTACATATCACGAGTGATTAGAAGGTTTTTTGAACCCTGCATGAGTCCGAACTTAGAGTTCAGATACTATTTTAATTGGACGCCGTTTGCACGGTTGTGTCCTTTACGCCTGATAACAGCGAGCGTGCCTACCTCCGCTCTCTCCACAATCCCTCCTCCTTCTCGTTGCATCCCCCCCACCCTATGCGAGGAAGCGCCGAGCCGGAAGTAGAGGGAGATGGAAATAGCGGGGGGGGGGGGGGGAGGAAGGGCGGGACGGGGGCACCCTTCTTTCATTGAGTTCGACGAAATGGAAAAATCGTCGTAATGGGGCTTCGTCGAACTACAAACGGTCGTCGCGTGCATACTTGTGGAGAAGTATTGAAGAGGGGAGAGAGGGGGCCGTGGGGGGGGTTTAAGGAGAACTGAAAGGATATAATACTATGGAAATAGAATTGTGGGTTAGCCTATTGAAATGACGCGATGTTGAGTAGGCCTGAGCAAGATGCCTGGACCTCGTATAGCCTGTCGGCGGATGCGAAGTTGCATAATTTGACAGAGAATTGTTATTAGGGAACATCACTTTGAATAGCACTAGTGTAGACCAGCTCCGCTATAATTAACAACTATGTTGCGCCAGTTACGCTGTTACTCGGCTACAACTCAAGGCCTGGTGTCGTGTGCAGTTAAGTTAAGACCATGCGGTTCTGATATAATTAACAACTCTGTGACACTAGTCTGTTATTCCGTTGCAGCACCTATACTCTGTTCCAATATGCTACAACTCCGCGCCTCATACATACACACAAGTAGTTGTCTGCTAATGAGTCTCTGTATCATGTCAGCCTCGGGCTGCAGCAGCCTACTTACCCCTTCCCCTCCCCCCTCCACTCCCCCACTCCCTCCCCCCCCCCCCCCCCGGCTAGAGCGCTTCAGCTAGCAGAGGTCACGTCTGTAATTAGAGCGTCGTTATCGAATCCGCAGAGAAGTTAAAGGGGGGGGGGAGTTGGAAGGGTAGGGAGCGGAAATCAAAGTGGAGAGGTCGGAGGCGTGATTTGAGAGTTTGGGGGACAACTTCGGTATTATGCGAACGTGTAATAAGAACGTGTAATAAGAACAGATGAGAACAGAAGGACTGAGGTCAGTCTGACTCAGATTGAGAGAGAAGAACCCGGTTGATATATTGTGGCGATTTGTGTGTGAGGGCGTGTGCAGTCGGCTTAGGTCCGATACTAGCATGGTGCATGACCTGCTTATAGTAGCATCATTGTTCAGCAAGGCGGAGCCTCATTTCTGTTAGTTAGGTTTCTGTTCATTATTATCAGACTTTTATACTTGTAGAGTAAAGGCGTTGAGCCGAAAACTACTTAGCCATCCTAAGCGCCTTGGAAGGGGGGGGGGGAGGGGGAGGTTAAGGAAAGGCAGTGGGCGGGGAGAAGCTTAGGCAGTGGGGTATAGGTGAGAGAGGGGAGCTTAGTAAGTGGGTGTGAGGGAGTTTAGTAAGAGAACTGATCGATTCTATAATTGAAAGACTTATATATCACCTATGAGTGCTGCGCTCGCTCGCTAAGCAGCGAGTTTGGATGATAAACGAGTAACGGCGGAGATCTGACTGCTGCGTATCGGTGTGTAACATAGAGGGGAGATCTGACTGCTGCCTCTAGGTGTGTAACATAGAGGGGAGATCTGACCGCTGCCTAGGTGTGTAGCATAAAGGGGAGATCTGACTGCTGTGTATGTGTGCATAGAGTAGAGAGGCAGATCTTGACTGCCTAGGTGTGTATAGAGTAGAGGCGGGGATCTGACTGCTGCGTATGTGTGTGTACAGAGTAGAGAGGCAGATCTTGACTGCATAGATGTGTATGACATACTTGACTGCGAGCCTATATATAGGCTAGGGTCTGTATGCAGGGCTGACTGTTACACTGTAAGACTTAGTCGTGGCCTATACGTGTCCTATACATGTCCAGTACTGAGAAAAGCCCGCGTGTGGATGCAGCCTCTGTTTGCTTCTCTCTCTGGTCCCGGGACCAGCTGGTCCCTAAACCTCACTGGTTTAGCACTCAATGAGTTTATCCGGCGGCGGTGGTGTGAAGCAGTAATTACCCAGCGTTGTGTTGTATTCAAGACTGTTACCATCTAAAGAATCGCTTCTCTCCTACTAACGACTACCCGGGGAACTCTAGGCTGCAGACCGATTCTCGCCTTACTCCAGTCTGCAGGGGTGAGACAAAGAGTACAACCCACCATGGTCACGACGATCTAGCTGTCAAATGTTTTGCCCCCGCCCCTCCCCCCTCCCCTCGCGCGCGATTGCATTGCTGTTTGCATCTTTTGTTGATAGACTACTGGGATTACGATTTTTGCAGAATATTATTGGAAATGAATGAATTGTGAAATGAAATGAAAGTGAATTATAATGAATAGAGTTATTGCTGCAAATAATTACTTAAGTGTTTTGTTTGCAGACTGGGTGCAGCAATAGAATGACTCCCCTGAGACGCACGTGAACTCGTCGGGTTTTAACCCGTGACCTTACGGTGTGGGCGTGGTCTTTGTGGGCGTGGCCACAGAGACCCCTGACCAATGAGGAGCTGACCGCTCGTCACGTGACATCTACTATCTAAGCAATAACCGGGGGGCGAGGAGGGGATAGAGGGAGGGGATGGAGGAGCAGAACAATAATCACGCATTGGGGGGGGAGGACCCGTGCTCAAAGTTGAGTGGGGGGGGCAGTGAGGGCGTGGGGGAGGAGGGGGCTGCGGAGGATGGGGGGGATGTATCCCCCCTTGCTTCCACGCTCACGCTGCGCATGATCATGCAGGGGAAGGTGCGTGTGTGTGCTTATGTGCGTGGTAGTATGTGTGTGCATGTGTGGTTGTATGCTTCCTTGCCTGTAGGCGAGTGTGTGGTTGTATGTGTGTGTGTGTTTGGTTGTATGTTCCCTTGACTGTAGGCTTGTGTGTCCTTGTATGGTGTTATCCTCACCATCTTGTGAATCTTTGCTTGCACATAATATCCTATATGATAATTACTCCAATATTATTTGACAAATTAAAAAATTGCATATAACTGTTTGACAAGCTTGTGGGTTTAGCTTCTATGTTAGAAGCGATCGACAGAGTAGCTTCTATATAATTCTATATGACACTGGGCCTACAGTATGACTGATTTTGTTGCAGGAGGCCGGCAGTATCATTGGCAAGGTATTGTGTTCTTTTCTTCTTTCTACATGTTCAACAAATGCTAGGTAATGCAATACTTGGACGCTTCCGTTTCATGTAATATTTCAAATCAAATCAAATTTCTTTATTACAAACGCCACAGTATTTTTCTGTTGTATTTCTTGCAGGCTAAGAGATTAGAGCAATTCAGCCCCGATGATATTTGGTTTATAAATTTTGATCCCATCTGAATGAGATGCTGTCAAGTTGTATGAGAGAGTCTATTATGTGTTAATAGGTAGCGTATGCTTGACATTTGGATGTTCGTTTTCATAATTAATCCTGAGAAATGCTTGTTTTCAGAAAGGTGATAATGTGAAGAAATTCAGGGAAGATGTAAGTGGCGTCTGATATTGCGAACATGTGCAGTTATTCCTGATTCGTTGTGGTTGCCTCTATTTATTGTGCGCCTGATGTCAGTGAGATGTCCGTTAGATGTATGCTGCAGCTAATACGCATGTGAGATATGTCCTGTACTGCTCGGGCCTCATATAGAGCAGAAGCAGTGTAATATATTTATGCTCGCGCAAACATTATTGACTTCAAGCAGATTTTTTTCAGAAGCCTGACAGAATTTCTTTGCAAATCCCAAAATCAAACGTTGTCTGTGTTGCAATATATAGTTGTTTCCCATGCATACTTTTAACATGCTATTAACAGACTACCCTTCCCCCTCAAGTTTGTTCTAAGTGTTGTGGTTGTTCAGAGCGGGGCGCGCATCAACATATCGGACGCGTCGTGTCCAGAGCGGATTGTGACTGTGACAGGGACCACGGACCAGATCGTAGCCGCCTTCACCATGATCTGTCGGAGATTTGAGGAGGTACTGACGCAGACTATAGCTCTTCATTGACGGGTATTGACGCAGACTATATGTTGAGGGGGTACTGACGCAGACTATAAGAGAGCTTTTTATTGAGGGGGTAGGATCGCAGACTATAGAGCGCTGTGAGGGGTAGGACCACTGATGCAGATCCCCCGCGCTTCCCATATAAATTCATAACTACATGCATATCCTGTGCTGTATGTTGGATATAGAACCTACAAAACTCAAACCCCCCCTGTATATTGTCTGCAGAATCTACACAACTCTAATTCCTCCCCTCCGTGTGTGGATATAGGACCCACACAACTCTAACTCCCCCTGTATGTTGTACACAGGACCTGCAGAACTCGAACCCGTCCCCTGTGGCGACGACGACGAAGCAGTTGATCACGCTGCGCCTCATCCTCCCCGCTTCTCAGTGTGGCTCACTGATCGGCAAGGGGGGAGCAAAGATCAAGGAGATCAGAGACGTGAGTAACGACCTTCTCCATATGCTATCTCTACTCGCCTCTCTCCACGTTATCCTTTGTTCTTATCTCTACTCACCTCTATCCATGTTATTCTTTGTTTCTACCTCTACTCGCCTCTCTTCAAGGTATCCTTTGTTCCTATCTCCCACATCTCACTCAGTGCCCCTTCTTCTCTATTGTTCTTTTATTTATTTTTGAGTGAATGCGTTTGTTTTTTCCTCTTTATCGTTTAATCTTTGTTTTTCAACAGCTGTTGTTGCTTCTTCTCTATTCTAGGTTTGTCTTTCATTGCAACTGTTTTTTGGCTGTTAAAATCGTGATGGTGAAGCGATTACGTTGAGGGCAGTGAGCGGTGAGCCAGTTCGACACAAATACAGCCAACCAGACAGACAAACAGCCGATCAGAGACACAAATAGTGAGCCAGTTAGTAGCACAAACCGATTCGCCATACAATTCAGTGCTTGTAAGCGATAGCTGTGACCAATCCACTGACATTCAATTCAAATTTCTGTTTCAAAGCAATCTGAGAAGTGTTCGCTTTCATCGAGCAGCTTTCATCGAGCAGTAGCGCTTATTGGCGCACACGCGCGATGGGAAGGGTCACGTGAAAGGTCACGTGATAGGTGTGGGATCACGTAATGGGTCGAGAGGTGGGGGATATAAAGATTGATGAGGGGCAGAGAGTTAAGATGGGAGAAGGGTGAGAAACTGAAACTGAAGGCAATCAGCGGTAACCAATGCAAGGGTGTGCATAGTGCTACGCTCTACTTGGACTGAGTGGCTGTTAGCAAGAAGGAGGACTTCAGTTTAAAAGTGCAGCGGAGCAGAAATACTGTCAAAGGCTATTAGAGATGAATCGGATGGAGGGGAGGGAGGCGTGGTGGAGGGTGGGAGGGCGCTGCAGCAAGAGTCAAAAGTTCATGCCTGCTGGTACAGATTTCTTATTGATTGTGAGTGTTATTATAGTATTGAAGACACCTGTGTTTCAGCGGTATTGGCCAAGTTGAAATACTCTCTGCCACCATAGTACTTTCAGTAGTTAATGGTATTTATCGCTGCCTGATCTTGATACCTCATTGGTGTTGCTGCACCATAGTGAAGAAAAATGATGAAAAAGGCATTAAAACAGCGCCATCTTGCTAATGCATTTTAGCTAAAATATTTGACTAGGGGTTAATGATTCTTATCCAACACACTCCAAACCCTAGCCCATATATCACCAGACAGATATTAGAGTACAGGCTGCCAGTTCTCTGCAGCCTGTTACACATAGTAACTAGTAGGGAGCGCCTCGGGCTGCCATCAGCTGCGCTGTAGCGTATCAGGCACGAGACCGTGCGTCCGGCCAGTAATTGAACATTGTTTCATCTACGGCGCGCCCCCTGGACGCCCAATGGCGACTGAGGCGTGACCGGAAGTGGTCGCTGCGCCGGAACTGCGCCGACTGCGCATGCACGCCGCAGTATGTGTGCGCTTGAGTGGTCACACTGCTGCTGTGTGCACTTGAGTGGTCTCACTGCTGCGTCTGATGCAGGCGTGACGTCATTGGTAGGCAGAGACTGTTGCACTGCAACGGGCTGCAGGCTGGTGCCAGCCCACTGTGCCGCATGCTAATTGAGGCGAGGGTGAAACAGATTGATGATTAGACCTCGCCTGTCAATTTTCAAGCCTGTTGAAAAAAATTGAACGCTATTGAATCTGAAGCAGAGTGTTACTAGCATGCTTGGTGTCGTGGATTAGCTCTAGATTAATTCAAACACATGATCGAGGCTCATCGTGGACTGCAAATGCCGCAGATTAATCTTGATCAATAACTTTGCATATCAAAATGGGGGCGGCCATGTTTGATGTTCAACGGCCGCCATGTTTGATGCGGAGGCCATGTTTGATGTACAAAATCGGCCATGTTGGTGCAGGTGGCGGGCGCGAGCATCCAGATCTCGAGCGACATGCTGCCCAACTCGACGGAGCGCTCGGTGACGGTGAGCGGGAGTGTGGATGCAGTCACGCGCGGCATCTACCACATCTGCACCGTCATGCTCGAGGTTCACGCACCGCACACACAAATGAGTGTATGATTCACTCTGTGAAGCAGAAGTGGCGCCTGGTCCACTTGTGCCAACTCCTGTAATGCATGGCTTCAACAGTTTTGATAGTTACATAATGATATTGCTGTGAAGAGGTTTGGAAATGCATTGCATAACTAATAGATGAACTGACGTTTTATATATTGTGAATGATTGCACTGTGCCTACTGGGTATATTGCTTGAGCGATTTTATATTCTCGGCCGTTTAATGCACTTTTAAATGAATTCCGCAGTGAAATATTGAAGGCCTCTTGATTCCTGGATAGAATTGACCTTCCATAGAGCCTAGCACGGAAGTGGTTCTTACTTGCGCATTGTCCAACATTTACAGCTCGTTCTTTTGCAAATGAGAAAGTTTGAAAAGTATAGGACTTTACCTACTGACATGTGCTGTGGATCGAGTGCTATGAACGTTCAACGTTTTTTTCATTTGATTGATTTTGTAATTTCAGTGGGTCTGCAGTAACTGCTGAGGTTGCCGTGGTAACGTCAAGGTCGGGAGTTTATAGACGCGTCTGCTTGTCTTATTACAAATCACCTGCCTGCGACCTTGACCTATTTATTAAAATTCTGCCCAATCATATTGAAGGCAACTTACTAGATTTTTCATCATGAACATTGCAGTTAGACCTTACAACATGATTTAACCAAGGCCTAACTATTAGTGCAATCACCCCAGTAGTGTTCAGTGCCAAGTAGACCTAACTAGTTTGAGATTGGTGAAGGTAGGTTATCCCTCCCCCTTCCACCAATTTATCCTGTACCAGTTTAAAGTTCAGGTTTTATTTCTGTATTGCTACTGCAGAGCAATGTAAACGAAAAGCCATTGTAGACCGATAGTAGAATATACGATCAAGGAAGATCAGAATCTTGGAGTGCATACCTTGGTGGTTGTTTGTACTCTGTCGGCTTTTTGCTTGCTTTGCTGTGCAGTGAAAGGAACTTTCCGTGTTTCCTCCACTCTTCGCTTGTCTTTACACCTCTTTGTTGATTTGTCAACATCATCACAAAAGTTATGACGTCACCTGTCCAGGTGTAGTGTTGAGGTGTGATGTCACATGCGCAATTGTAGCCGGGGAGATGATTGGATTGCTGTCAGAGTTTGCTTGTTGGAAATATTTGTTTTAAATACGGATACATGGATACATCGGCGAATGTAGGCCTGATGTGCACTGTAGCCTGTGTACTTGGTGTTCCATAGAAAGCGCTGCCTCCCGCTCCACACTTCACCACACAATAAAATATTATTCAAGTTTTTATACAAATTTCAACTGTGAGAATTAAGCGTGTGAGAAATGTAACCTATTTTTTATTCCACCATGTAGCATTCCACCGTGTCCATAAATCCGTTTTAAATTAGCCTAATGCAGAATGATAAATTGCTCAGTTCTAAAGCGATCGTTGTGGATCGAACTGATTTTGTGAGAAAGTTGCGTATTGTTTAGACTTGTATGTGACACAGATATAAGTATAGAGCAGCGGTATAGTGAATCGATCCCCACACACCTGTAGTGTCTGATGTCTCTGTATTACAAGCAAATATTCCACCCTTGTTTCTGTGTACACTGGAGCCGCGATCACTTCCGCAGATTCAAGTTCGTCGTTGGCATTTTACAAATATCGACGACAGGCATGCTTCCGATTACTTGATCAACGCTAACTTTACTTCTCCCCGCCCCGCACACCACAGCACCGTGTTACACTGATTCTGGGCTCCAGTCAGCATTGGCGCACTGTGCATCCCTTGCAGTCAATGCTGGCAGTTTTATCTGTGTTCTAATTCCGCTTTTGTGCAACGTACTAATTTGAATGATAGTATTGGATATTTAACGTCAGTTTCACTGTTGGGAGACAGCTTCAGGGGCGTGTTTCAGAATATGAGGTAAACTATGACCCTCAAGACATCCAATGTAAAGCCATGTTCGATGTTGAGGATCAGAGAGGAAGGCTTGGCAACGACAAGTAAAATCCAGCAATTTATTGCAAATTACAGCCTCAGTGTCTACACTACAAATTTATGGCAGAAGTCAAAAGTGTTTTATTTTTCAGATCAAAGTTAAAATTTAAATAATGCTAGGCTTGGCGATATTCCAGCGAACCTACAGCATTGTGTACAAAAGGGGCTAGAAGTGCTGCGAGGCTGTAGCATGTTAATGTGTGTATCTGAAAACGAAGCAACTATTATTATAACTATTATTATTACAACTATTATAAAGATTTAGTCTAACATATAGTTGTATAGAGTCGTATTTATAGAACACAGTGCTATATAAAGAATATAGAGGGATATATCATATTTGAGAGCTATTTTTAGAACATGAGCAATGTTCCTCAGTTGAGTTCTATTTATAGACCGGCGCGGCTTCCCTGCTTGCGTGTGCAGTGTCCGCCGAAGGGAGCGACGATTCCGTACCGACCAAAGGTTGCCACGGCGATGACCCCGGTTATCGTTGCAGGGGGGCAGGCGTACGCCGTCCAGGGCCCCTACGTGCTCGCCCCCCAGGACGTGAGTCTCACCCTCCCCCCCTCAGCTGTAACATTTAACCGTAATCCATTGTCTTTGGATAATTTTGTACCCCAAGACACTTTGACCTCTGATAGTACACCCCCTAGCACCCCCCTTAACACAAAAAATAGGACATTGTTCCCTAGGATAGGGCTAAGATATCCAACAAAAAAATTTGAAATCGGCCAGAAACCAAAA
>JAQIWG010006508.1:0-13226 GCA_034695025.1 Chamaedrilus cognettii | reverse complement strand
AGGGAAAAGTTGCCGTGTATAGGACGAAAAATGTCTGTCCCTCACCCCGTGCTAAAGTTCCAGCCCCCCCCCCCCAGCTGTGAATGATCACGCTTCGGGTCACACAATTATTGCTTTAGGTACGTTTCTGTTAGACGCAGGTTTTCGTTTTTTCGTTGCGAAAACGCTTCGCATACAACTATCTGAATCACATTTCGATGTTCATTGATATGAACAGATTAAATCGCGTCATCTCCGGCCAGTCAAGCCGTAGATAACGAAACATGGAGTACCACAACGCCAGCGGCCTGGACGGGAACCTGACCACTCAGCTCATCCGCCGCTCCGGACTTCTGCTCAACTACAGCCTCACTAACGCCATCCTTGTGGGTCTCGGGCTCTTCGTGGTCATCCTCGTCACGGCCTTCGGGAACTTTCTCGTCGGTCTGTCGCTGTTCCGCTACCGCTCGCTGCGCACCATCTCAAACTACCTCATCGGTAATGACGTTTATATGTATGTATAGTACATGTAACTACTGTATAGCGTTCGAAAAATACCAGTAAATTAACATGAATGGAATAACGGTAATTTGTTCTTAAATTGCCGATAAGCTAACATTACGATGGTCTATGGTAATCTAGCTACGAAAATTCCTGTCCGTTCATCTACTGAACAATTCTAAACATTCAAAGAAATTCAAAAATCCTATTGGATTTCTGCATCGAAGTACGTTTCGAAAAAAACAACCATGTTTTAAACGAAACTCGGGTTTCTGTCGTGAGATGTATTTCAAATGCATTTCATGCCAAAATTAATATGTTTGATAAGAACAGAAATTAGGATCAGTTACCAAATTGGTCATTTATTATAAATTGCCATTATTAAAAATTAATTACAGTAAATTACCTACATTATTCAGTTAGCCGCCCATTCAGACAGTAAATTACCGATTTTAAATTACCATAAATTATGGTAATCTAAAAACTCATTCGAACGCACTTCCAGCGCAATAAAAATATGTCATGCAACCAGAGATGGAAAAGGCATCGTTTGTTTGAATCGAAGGTGCGGGAGAAGCGCAGCAGACTACACACGGAAAGCAGTTTTGAAGGAATGAGTTTTTAGCCTGGATTTAAAGGAGAAAAGAGAGTTAAAGTGCCCGCCCAACTTTCGGTCAAAACGAAGGTAGTTTACCGTGGCGTTCGTTTGAATAGAGATATAGAGATATAGAGATACGTTTGATAGAGAATAGGCTCGAGACCGCTAGGTGTGCGCGTTGTCGGTCAAACGAACGCCAGCCGCCGTCGTTAAGGTCACTGTGACCTTAAGAAAAAGAATGCTGCATGCAGCATTCGTCGTTCAGGATCATGGCGTCAGGTCTGCGCGCCAAGACAAACGACCGCAAGCAGTCGGCGGCTCGACGAGTTCTCTACGAGCTATTGCCCTTAACGACAGAACTTCCTTCTTTTTGACCGAAAGGTGTGCGGGCACTATTAGACGATCTGATGAAACCATTACTCAGCGTTTTTCCCTCCATTATCACTAACCCTACTGGCTGCTTAGCGGATAATTGATCCGGCTTACTGACATGACTTTCCCTCTTGGCCTTGGTCTGTTTCAGCCTGGGTAGACTAGGGATGATGTGATTGTTGTACCGGGAGGGCGTCCTCGATATGGTTGTTAGACTATGAAACAGACAAAAACGCAATAATGATTATCCTTATAATCTAAGTATGCTTAGACCCATCAATCTGTCTGCAAATTATGTAATTACTATGAAGCATGATCTGCATTCTGTTGATTTAAATCAGCCAGATTCTTACTAGTAACCTTAGAATTCCTAAGCGGAGGATAAACCCCCCCCCAACGGTTAACCCCCTACGGGAAGATTTGACAAAAGCTACCCCTCCAGGGGTAAGAATTTTGCTCTTAGCTCATGTAGGAGGTAAACTGAACAAGGACTGCTGTTATGAAATGGTGTTCAAAATGGCAAAGATCGTGAGTTCAGCGCAAAGGAAAAGAGTGAATTTTGAATACACTACTCTCCCTTGATTCATTTAACAACCCCTCTAAAAAATATTCCCGTGAAAACACTGCTTCTCTATTGAGTGCAACACCAAAAGGCTACAATATTGAGCAATTTTCTGCATCGTTGGATTTTAAATACGCTCATGTCAAACATTTTCCCTGCGTGCTTTCAGGTAACCTGGCCCTCAGCGACTTCCTTCTCGCCATCACCATCCTCCCGCTCTCGACCGTCAACGAGTGCCTCGGTCACTGGGTGTTCGGCCGCGTTGCCTGCAACCTCTGGCTCATCACGGACGTTCTCTACTGCACGGCGTCCATCTGGAACATCTGCATCATCGCGTTCGACCGCTTCACGGCCACCTTCTACCCCATGTGGTACCACGACAAGAGGTCGGCTAAGCAGGCTGCTTTATACGTCGGAGTAGTTTGGTTTATCGCAACATCCGTGTCCGTCCCACCGGTGTTGGGATGGAATGATATTTCTCAAAACTACGTCCACCATAATGACACGAATGTCGACAAGTGCACAATCTTTCAAACACACAGCTACGTTCTTTTCTCCGCGTGCGGTTCGTTCTTCGTCCCGTTCTTCATTACGTTTGCGCTCTACGTGCGCATCTTCGGCGTGGTGCGTCAGCGCATGCAGCGCTCACGCAGCGTGCGCAGTTCGCGGCGGCGCACGCTTCAGAGCTCCGCGGCGAGCGTCACCGGGGGAGCCGTGACGCCGCAAGCCGGTGAGTACCCGCTGGAAAAGACGCCGCTCTGCAAGACGGTCACACTCGAGACGACCGTGTTTGATTCGCCAGCGAGAAGTAGGGCGTCAGGGAATTGCGCTGCGCCGGACGATGCGTTGAACAAGGAAAAGCAAGATGGGGTAAATCCGTCGTCGAGTCTCAGAGTTAAGCTGTGCGGAAAAGATCGTATCCCGGTGACAGAGGCTTTCGACGCAGCGGCCTCGGAGAGACCGCAGAACGGTTCGACTCTAGCCCCTAACGGCAGGAAGCCGTCCTATGTCACTTGTTCGTCAGACAGCGGAGACCCGCTGACAACGCAGTTGTCTGAAACACTTCTCTCTCCGTGCGAAACAGACGGATTAATTATATTAAACGACGTGGAACTCAAAGATAACTCCGCCAAGATGCGGTTGCGTGAATATCCCCATGTCCAGCGTGACTTCGAACTGATCAAAGACACCGACGCGTTCAGCAGCGATATCCCCGACGCGTCCGATCGTACCGGCGCGAGGTCGCGGCTCCGCAAGGCCACCACGACCGCCGACGTCGCCTCCCACGGCCATCCCCGCCGCGAGTCCCCTAGCCCCCGCAGGGGCGGCCGCCCCACCCGCACGGGACGAACCCTCTCCGCGCCGACCGGCGCCCCCCGCAGCGGCGGAGCGCGGCTCAGCCGCAAAACGTCCGTCGTGAACGCGTTCCGCTCGATCGGGTCGATCCGGTCTCTGAGGGAAAGCTGGACCTCGCATCAGCAGAACTTTGAACAGATGGAGATGAAGGCTACTGTGAGGATGGCGTTCATCATAGCGGCATTCTGCGGCATGTGGCTGGGGTTCTTCACCCTCTACGTGCTCAACAGCTGGTGCGAGTCGTGCCGCATCCCGAGGGAACTCGACGCTTTCTTCTTCTGGCTGGGCTACCTCAACTCTACAGTTAATCCTATTTTGTATGCGATCTTCAACGAGGAGTTTCGCAAGGCCTTCAAGAAGATCTTGGGCTTTGATAGGCGTCCGAGGAGTGGGTCGTGGCGCCAGAGCGGGGGAGCGAGCGGGGGGGGCGGAGGGGGTGGGAGGGGGAGCAGCGGGCCGCGGAGGAAGTAGGGGGGTGGATGAAGTGTGGAGAAGCTTCAAACAGGGAAGGGACTAGAAGGTTTGAAGCGCTACGTAATTTGTGGGGTAAACTAATCAATTGAAAATGCTTGAATTTGATTTAGAAAATGATATCTTTAGAAAGTGGTCCTCAATGAAAATATCAGAATTATGCAATGTATATATCTAAATGGGGTGGGGTTAACTTTTTTTGAAATATTTTCACACATTCTGTTTTTCTGCAATTGTCTGGCATTTGCTATTTTTTTGTAAAATGCTCAATGTGTGCGCAATGGCAATTTTTATCAGATTTTGTTGCTGTTTCAAACATGTTTGCAAAGTTAAATCGATGAATAACCTACGATACATGTTTGCTGAAAAGTAGCTGCATGCTAATGTTTTGACTTTGCACCTGCTCTCAAGAGGCTATTTTATTTCCTGAACATTAGCGTGCTGTTTTCAACAAGAGAATATGTTCAAAGTGACTACGATGAACGGCAAGGACTAGGCCAATCGCTCTCACAAGTGTACAAATGATTTAATTTGCAAAGCTAGATGGCTATTATTTTGTGAGAATTGTTTGGTCGTTGCGCTATAATTAAGGCGTAAAACAAATAATTTTTGTGACGTACGATATATCATTAGCAGATATATTCCCTTTTTCTCTATGCTAGACAGTTTATATTGAGACGTTTTGGAATCAGGTTTTCTATCACAATGAATTACTGTCAAAAGCGTTTCTTTACTAATGCTATTTACGGCAATTTTGAGTGATATCAAAGGTTAAAAACTGTTGAACCCGATGAACTTTGAGATCATTTTAGTTGTTGACCCCAATATTTTTGCGTGAATGGCAGGTTGAATTATTAATTCAATCTCAACAATCTGGGAGCCTAAATTATTTCGAATCCTGTTTTGTGTGTTGACAGTTACATTTAGGTGAAGCTGTGGAATATTGTTAAATTTGTGATAAAATAAATTTTGTCCAGCTCAGTGATCGCTACCAATATTTGATTGATTTTCTAATAATGCAGAACATGCAAGGACTGGCCAGATCAATTAGTTCACAAAACAACAACGTCTTAAAAACCACCCTAAAAATAGCAAAATGTGTTTATAATTGGTAATGCATTTTGGTCTGATGAACTTGGTTTGTAAATGATTATGGTTCATCAATGAGTGTTTGCATGCTGTGACTAACAAGTAAAATAATTTACCCACATGGCGTGAGGTGTCTCATTAAAACTCCCTCTCATTGACCGCTGCCATGTCCTTGTTAACTCCTTGAGGCGTCGCATCGCATTGCGCAGTGTTCCCACACATTTATAGCGTTAAAATTCCCAGATTTTCCCTGACTTTTCCCGGTTGCAATATTAAAATTCCAGTTCACCGGTTGCTCGCAGCATCGACATTTATTGTAAGTGGATGTAAGCATTAATGTGTAGTTATGGCCAGCACGGATAATTTGAATGCTCAGATTAGCTGAAAGATTCAACAGATATATTTTTAAATAGTATTATTTGCGATACACATCACGATCAGGCTTTTGCTGTATCTGTTAGTCGAACGAAGGACAGGATTGTTTTGTGCACAACAAGATACTAAGCGTAAATCAAGCAGTAAAATTTAATAGTGGCAGAGACGTTAAAATTCCCTGATCAATCTCAAAATTCCCTGACAATTCCCTGACTTTTCCGAAATCTGGAAGTTCCCTGACTTTCCAGGTTTTCCAGGTTTTCCATATGAGTGTGAACTGTTGTGGCCCTAAGCTGCTGAATTATTGTAACCGCACGAACACACTAATGAACTGGATTGAGTCTCGGCTTTACACATATCTCATATAACACAAAACCGTCAGTTCTGGGGGGAGTGGGGGGTGGGGATCTTTATAGCCGGACCCTCCAAAATTGTGTAGCGACTTTTTGGATCACTTCAATATTCGTGCAAGTGTAAAACAACCTTTGCATGTAGGCCTATGTACAGACTCTATCCAATATTTTGATTTTGTTGACTCCCTCAAAGTAAACAACAAATAAAGTTTATTTAAATCTAAAATACATTCCCAAAAAAAATTCAGTGTGAAAATTCTTCGTAAACTCTGCTATAGAAATTAGAACTTTATGATACCTGGCATTCGCGCTATTTATCAAACTAAATTCAAGTCAATCAAATCGACGTTTGCCAAATTACATCATTATTTCCTCTCTGCCAAACCAAAGCATTGAAAACGTATGAATTTTTTTACCCCTTTCAAACAATAAATAGCAAAAAGTCGTTTATTCTTTCACAGAAAGTTTTATTTTTACTGCAGTAGAATGTAAAACTGAGACTCTGTTGATTCAGCATCCCTCATCGTAGAGAACAACACTGCAGCTCGTCGCCTGTGTATCGCACTCTTCAGAATTCACCTGTACAAAATACAAGCGCATACGCAAGTCGGGCGTGTATCATTTAATGAGGATTTTTATGGAATGGTGTGTTTAATTACAATATCGATATTATTGGAATTTGTTGCCATTCAGTTATGCAGACTGTTTGAAGCATTATTGTAACGCAGGAATTATTATGGAACAGAACATTGGCACTGCGAACATTAGCATCGGTCGTAATAATGAAGTTTTAGTCCGTTTTACCGAATCACAAAAATGAAAGTTACTATACAAAAGTACAAAGCGTTATTGGTTATGGATTCTGCATGCTTTATTATACACTGTACATTGAAAACAGACAGTCTGTTTCCAATGCATAATAAAGCATGCAGAATCAAATACCAATAGCGCTTATATAATATCACTTGAACGTGTCTTCATTACGCTCTATGGCCAATATTTGTGTGGCTTGCCGCTTAGATTGGTTGCATTGTCCAAAAGGCGTAGCACAAAAGCAGGAGTCAATACTCGTGTCTTCGAACTTAATAATTGACAATATTGATCCAAAGATTTACTGACATCAATAATGTTTGACAGCAGATAAAAACCAGGGGCCTCATTTACGTACGTTTCTTAAGTCTTCTGATTCTTAAATTTCTTAAATTTTCTGAAATCTTATCCTAACTGAAATTAGAAACAAGTAATATCCAATCGCCGACCGCTGTGACGTCACCATGCGGTTCGCGCGCGGCTGAGCGGAGATTCAAATAAAAAACATAAGATTTTCATAAGATTGTCTTAAGACAATCTTATCGCTTCCTGAATGATGCCCCAGATCTACATCTATTACTGTTATGGGCCATAATTCACATATTATATAAGCCTAGCGTTAAGGGTGAGTAGTCTACTTTAGCCTAACAGATGTACATGTACAATTGTACATGTAGGTGGGTAATGATTTTCTTATGATCTTCTATAAAGGATGGGTGAGTGAGCGATATGAAACATTATTTAACATTTTTGCAAAACAAATGAACGTCAATTATTGTCGAAAAATGACCCTTGATCAAGATATTACAAGAAATTTTGGGATCAATTTTAAAGATACTCTTACATGTACTTGTAGGCTGCATGTGTGATGAAGAATGGTCGCCACGATGATAAGAGTGTTAGAGTGTTATTGAGAAGTTTTCGCCTGTTTTTTTACTCTGCAGCGAGATTTCAATTTTACGATTTTTGCTTGTTGGGCAGGTACCTCAACAGACTGTTATTCAATATTTTGGGTCGATATGGCCTGCGCGTTATAACATGCGTTTTGAGGGGTGGATGCGTGGGGGAAATAGGGCGTTATATGCGCTATATAATAATGTGAACGACCCCTTTTATCATAGCGCGCCCTAAAACGCTTGATTGAAGAAGAAAAAGAAGATGAAGAAGAAGAAGAAGAAGATGATAATGAAGAAGAAGAAGAAGAAGAAGAAGAAGAAGAAAAAAAGAAAAAAAGAAGAAGAATTACTGTTACAGAACTGAACGATTGAGACCGGAAGTAGTTGCATGTCCAAATTTATTGAGTGATTAGCATGTGAACTAGTTGTTAGAAAAAACCTGAACACGACTGACGTTAACCCAGTGCCGGATTTACAACAAAAATTTAACAATAATATTGTGCTTCATTTGACGCAACAAATAAGCGTTAATCATTCAAGCGCGTATAGACACAATCATCGTCATTGACTCATTGGTCAGTCATTACCAATTATAGATCATCTTATGCATGTGCAGCGTGGCGTTGTATCAATGACAAAAAGCCTTCAAATATGGACACCAATGATCAATAGACGGCATAGGGCTAATCCAATTGAGACGCTTAAGGCCTAATTTAAACATCAGTTGCGCTGCAGCAGCAACATCACGCAGGCTACAAAATTACTCGGTAAATTTGCTGCATCAGCGCTGCTTGTAGCTGTATTGTACATGTAGCTGCAGGCTACGTTACGCTGCAAATGCAATACAGTAAAAAAATCATGTGCATCATTTGCAGAGGCTCCGTTGTTTGCGGAGGCCTGGAGCACGTGCCCCGCGCGCCCGCTGTAAATCTGGCACTGCATGAACCTTTAGAACTTCACTACATGCACGCTTTCAAAAACACTTGAATGCGTTTTTTTTACGTTTTGAACGCTCAAGCATCAGATACATTGAGTCTTCTTTTTATTAATTCTAATGCTGTTTAAAATGTTACAATTTGGTAAAATATATTGAAAATAATTTGTGTGGAGCTACTTGTATTGATGAGGTTTTCTGTGCTTGATAGGCCTATGTTCCGTGTAATTGTTAATAGAACGAAGCAAAGTCCAAATGTCCAAAGCAAAATCTATAAGTTTTGTGATCAACTGCGATCAACTCAGAAAAAACGAGCTATAAAACGGTGCACAACGAATGCAGTAGAACAATCGCTACAAACAAAATTACTTGTGTCTATTCTAGAGCCAACACCGTTGACAGATTGACAAACATTCGTGATGATGAATAACGCAACTCCTTTCGCCATTCAAGCCACGCTGTGATGCGAGCGGTAACGGGTCTGGTCTGGCATAAAATGGCCTTGTTTATCCCGAACAATTATTAGCTATAATAGACGATGATTGAGTGATCAATGCTGTGATGTGTGGCTCTAACGACTGCGATGCGTTATCTAACGCACACCATCTATGGGTGATTGTCTGATTGATGAGCGGTTGTTTGAAACAGAAAAGCGTGACATTAATAACACCAATAAACCAATATCGATCATCGCTTGAGACTCCGCGTTATCATGCGGCAGTTTCACACTGTCGCTGACATTATTTCGACGCGTGATTTCAGGAAATTCAGAAAGGGGTAGGAGGTGGCGCCACGCTGGGGGATATTCTGACTTGTAACGGCGGGTGTCGCGGAGCTGTCACGGCGTCGCAAGCCAATTTTGCAGTCTTTTTGTCGATGCAAAGAAGGAGAAAATAAAAGAATTAAACAAGGATTTGAAGGTCATCGGATTCCCATTTCATTTGCGAGAGTAGCAAACAAGAAAAGACCTCTACAGTTGATCAGAAACGTGAATCTATCGGAGCTTTCTTTCCCTGACACTCAACTGTTGTTAAGCTATCAGAAAATTCACATCGTTGTACAGCCAACATTGTGATCTCATAGCTTAATACTTCGTGTGCCTGGATGACGCTTTTTCTTGTATTAAATCTATTCAGTTAATGCACTAGCCACCAAGTCGGCTCTTAGTTTGACGTATTCATTATGTACTTTTTATTCAATGCATTCAAAAAGGTCGAGTCGCTTCTGTGACTTGTTTATTAATTGCAGTATTATATAGTCGTCTCATTTATATTCTAAGCCATTTGATTAATTAATGTTATCAATTATGCGTCTTGAGCCGAACACCGGAACTCATCCTCTCATCCTTTTAGTATCCGAGATCATTTCATTCAGGTTTAACTTAGGAACAGACAGGTCTCGATTCATCGCTTATTTGATCCGAGAAAATAATCTATTAATCCGTCCTCTCAGGTTGCAAAATTTCATCCACGGCTTTAATTTTTGAAATTACTAAGAAATTCGTGAAACGGTCAAGAATATTGTTCGCAAAACCTTTAAAAGTAATAATTATTTTCAGAACCACACGCTTATGAATCTAAAACCAGTTTAGTGCTCAGAACAGTGTTGTGTCGTCTGTTAGACCTACAGCCTGTACAGCATGCTTAGGTCGACACAAGTTATGTATTTTGCACAATGGCGTCGCGTGACCCAAGAAATAGGGTGAGCACAAGTGATTTTAAGTGATTTAACCCTAAAAGTAGGGTGGGCCAGGTTGGGCACACTCTTCTTTCCCGAACAGAAGCGACGAGGGGGGGGGGAGGGTGGTGACACAATTTTTTTTATACCGTCTATAACATATTTCTTATATTCTTCATATATACTAGGCCTACTACACTTTTTTCTTCACTTTTTTTCTACGCTCGAAACTTGTCAAAAAATGTCAAAAAATTTCTTTTCACACCATTCTTAACAGTACTTACTGATCTCAAACCTCAATTTTCGCTTTTCACACCATAATTTGTGCCCACCCTGGCCCACCCTTGGCCCACCCTGGCCCACCATGGAATTTTTCTAGGGTGGGCCCTTGCCCACCCGTGCCCTGCAGACGCGACGCCACTGATTTTGCACATTGACTTTTGTTAACATCCTGAAGCAGTCTAACGTTTCTGCTGTTTGCTTTGTTAGTTGCGTTGTTTTCTACACTGCAGAGTTACATGTAGGTGCTTGAATATGTAATACGAAAGACTAGAAAATAATTACAAAATGACAATAATTTAAACAAGTTTTTCATTATCGAATTAATAATGTAAACATTGCGTTTCTACCTTTGTATTATTCGCAGATGCGTGCTTTTAAATTGCTTGAATAACATGAAATAGCATCTGATGACTGATTGCTTGATTTTGGAGAGACGTGTCAAGAGCATTGCTGAGTTCAACGATGTGAAATATTTCGAATGTTTCACAATGATATCCATTGTTCGTACATTGTACAATGTAGATGTACAATAGATTACACGATGTTGCTGCTAAAGCTGGTGCATATCCGCTAGCAGTCACTCGGTCTGTCTTCGATAACCCAGCGACGTTGCACGTGGCGGCGCGTGGCGGCGCGTGGCGGCGCGAACTCAATAAATCGATTCAAATGTAAACTTTGCTCTGTTAACAGTGCTTATTTCGGCTCACATTCAAACTTGTTTTTTAACCGCTGTTATTTTAGGTCAAGCGCTAACTAATTGACGAGCACAGTCATGCCTGCTATCCAATGAAGGATGAAATGGGCAAAATGTTTCATTTGAAAACAAATAGTTGCAAATTTTCCTGCTACGGATTATTGCTTTGTATTCGTCAAGTATTATTTCTAATCATAATTAAGCACAAACTCACATTAACCGCGCCGCATGGTGGCCACATCCAAGGCCGTCACTACAGATTATCCAATGAGGGACGTATGGGGATGAAAGGGACGGTGCTTGGCCCGCGGGCCAAACCTATTGCAACTGTTCACAACTTAATTGACAGGGTCATGACCTACACACATCGAATCACAATAATTCAAGGTGATTACCCATAATTCTAATCAGCTTCCGCTTTTTGGTGAAAAGGTCCTTCTTTCTATCACTGAGTCATCTAGTATTAAGCGTGATCTAAGTATTTGATATCTATGGCCACATTCCCCGCCCAAGCAGGGATGGGCCATTTGCAACCACGGACACAAGAACCTGCTTGCCCTGAGTCTGCCACAGGGGGGGAAACGTGGAGAGAGTGGGAAGCCTTCCGGGGAAGGGACAATGAACTCGAAAATTAATATGCTTAATTAAGGAAATGATGAAATCGGTCCAGAGTTACTTCAACTTCAACTTCAACTTTAACTACTCTACTGCACTCAACCCTTGCGGATGATTATTTGCAGGGCTGACAAACTTCCACCATTTTTGCCAAGGGTGCACGAAGTGACTCGAAAATCTTTGCCACGACCGGGAATCGAACCGACGCACTGTTGAGCCCGTAATCCGCGCTCCGCGACTTACCACTTGGCCACAACGCTTCGTCAAAAGAGCTTCGAGTAGTAGTAGAAAACGCTTCGTTACAAAGGAGAAAATAACTCTGTCTTCTTCTCTCTAGTCCACTGTGGAGAAGAATGAAAGAGGCAATTTATTTATTAGACATCAAACATTATAACTATTCCATAATAAACAGCTCTATCAATACTATAGGGTTAGGCTTAAAACACTGAGCGGGACTGAACGCGCAGAATGAGCAGATGCAAATAACAGAAGTGTGGACGCTTTTAGAACAATATCTTTTAAACAATTCAGTCACAGCCAACCAATTTTTAAAACACGCTTTGCGTGATGGAGAAAATAATGATTTTCAAGAATGGGAAACAAATTGGTTCAGCAGCCACGAGTAAATAAAACAAAAACTTTCACTTGTAAATCTTCCAAGCATCTTTAAAAATGCAGAGCAAATGTCGCCGTGTTTTCTGTCTCCGTCTCTTTTTCTTTCTCAATGTATATTTTTTAATTACGCTACGCATTTAACGTCACTGTTGCCGGTTCAGCAGTCAAACCGGTCCAGGCTCCGGCCTACAGACTTTCGAGAAATTTTTCCGTGAGAGAAAATGGAATAATCTTTTTACCAAAAATGTTTAAACGACTTGAGGTTTCCATTTTTACCACTCTACAACAATAATAATTATTGTTAAGAGTTCGGATCCGTGCTATGCTCATAGTAGGAGAAATTAGAGTGCAGTCTCTACAGTCAAAGCTGTGGAGCCAGGGTCAATTTGCCGGGGGAGGGGGTTGGAAGGGCGTCACCCCCCCCCCCCAATTTCATGTACCGATCCTCCAGTTTCAATTCTAAAAAAAATTGGATTGGGTCGATTTTGATTCTCTCAATTACAACAAGTCCCCATAATACCTAAAACAAACACTGAAAAAACATTTAAAAAAATTATTTTGCTCTATACTTTATAATGGGGTACTGGAAAAACGTTATTGATTATTTTATAGTAATTTATAGGTAAATCCCTGTTGGTACACCCTAAAAATAGGCGAGGGGTCGATTTTGATATCTTTGGTATTTTCCGGATTGAAAAGCATGGATACTGACACAGCGGGCTACTTTTGAAAGCAGATGAAAGCATGTACGTGTAAAATGTAGGCCTAATAAATTTTGAAATTGTAAGTTTTCTGGAAAAAATTGACCCTCCCCTCCGGTTCTGCACGAGAGGAAAGAGTCTCTGTCAGTACTGCCTCCCCCCTCCGCGCTGGCCAGTTCTGCACGAAAAAAAATATAAAAACTCGACTCCCCCAATTGAATTCAGATAAATCGAACAATGTGTCAAGCTGCTCAGACACCGCTCTGCAATGGATTGGCGGATCCACGGGGGGGGGAGGGCGATGGGGGCGATGGGGGCGATGGGGGCGATGGGGACGAGGGGGGCG
>JAQIWG010006507.1:0-13226 GCA_034695025.1 Chamaedrilus cognettii | reverse complement strand
ATCCGGATCCGGCAAATAGTACATCCAAATACTCGGACTCGGTACTCGGTGGAAATTGTCTACTCGGTTATGCCCTAATTAAAATAGCTGGCAGCGTTGTTGTGACGGATAGTCGTGCTCAGTGCAATAGACTGCTATCGCTCTATCGTTGAAACAGCGGCATTAGGTCTACAAATATTCAATAATTGAATAGTAATAATGTGAAAAGATAACAGAAATTACAACAGCAATGGATGGGTAAACAATCAAAGTATCGAATAGTTGCGTAGGCAAAAAGCACCATGTCTCGCCATGCAAACGCTACATGCATTACTGTACAGCCAGTCGTGTCTTCCGCTTCAAATACCCAACCGATAAACCAAGTGACCGAACAAAAATCCACCAGCTAAATTACCCAATGAACTCGATTCAATCTCATAGCCGATCATAATATTGGTCGCACGCAAATAGCAACAACTAGGCCGCCACGTTTTTGATTTAAAACCTAATCTACATATTGACCAACTAACATCTTCTACGAAACTATCGAAAATATCGCAAAACTGCAAGAATCAGTAACCGATGTTGCTACAACACGGCTGTTAATCATTTCACAATGCGTGTTAGCTTTTAAAATCAATATACATGCACATCGGTAGAAAATTACTCGCGACAAAAATCAAGGAAGAATGACAACTGGGAAAGGAAAGAACACTTGGTTTTGAACAACGAACGACATTGCATACAGGAATGTTGCTTGAACAGCTACACTGAAGTAAAAAGAAGCGAACACCTCTGGAAACGTGGACAAAATAGTGCAAACGCGGCGGCTCCAAAAGCGGCTCCAAATATCTCGACAAAAAACTTACTGCGGCTCCTCTGTCGAACGCAGCCGCTGGATCAAACAATCCGTCGCAAACAATTTATTCAGCAACACAGCTGATTCTGTAAAAAGGCAGCGCATTTAATATTGACATTCATACCAACTTTCGAATGGCAGTCTCAAAAGCTTGATTGACGCATCCATGATTGGCGTATTCATGGCAACCCGTAGCCAATCAAATCGCATCAGGCAACACATTAACCGAATGAAGATTTTCCGTCGTCGCATCGATCCCTATCACGTTACACTCAATCGTTCCGTCGACGAAAGTTTTCGCTGAAGTTCCGTCTTCTGTTTGAGCGCCTCCTTCAACTGGCTGTTCAGTGCCCTCTCCGACGCCTTCCACATCAAATACAACTCCTCCTTCGACAGCTGACTCAAGTTCCGCGGCTCCGCGGCTCCCCCGTTCGTCGCCTGTATTGCTGGAAGCCCCCCCGCCGACCTGCGCGGGCCCGACGCCCCCCCTGATCGTTGCGCCCCTCCGGGGGGCAGATCGACTGTCCGTCTGCGGCGCGCCAATGCGCCCCAACTAGAGGGCGCAGGCGACGCCCCCGCTTCTCCGGCGGCAGACCTCACAGGGCAAGACCTCATCCGCTCCACGGGGGCGGCTCCCGGACCGAGTCGCCCGGCGGCGGGAGGAGGACCTGATACTGGAGACTGCGACGTCCTGAGGTCCACGGGGCGCCCGGTAAAGTTCGACTCGGACCGTGGCCGGCTGAGAAAGGTCTTCGACGCCTGGGTGGTAAGCACGTCCCCGTTGGGGGACCGGAAGAGGCCGATGGCGCCGTTAGGCAGCAGCGTGCTGCGGCGCGGCGGGTCCCTCCCGTGAACCGCTCCCCCCGAGGGGCGATTACCCCCCCAGGACCGCCGGTCCCAGGGGTTATGCGATGGCGGGAACCCCTCCCGCTCCGTGGACTCCCCCTTGCCGCGCAGTCGAGCCCCTAACTCGGCCCAATCGTCGTCGTCCGCCGTGGGGGAAGGGTACGCAGGCGGGCTGTGTCCCTCCTCGAAGGGGGCTCCTCCTCGGTGATGACGCTGCCCCGACCCCTGCTTCGATCGCCGCCGAGGGCGACCCCCGCTGCCTTCCCCGCCGTCCCCTGAAGCGAGGGAGGACTCCCGGCTGTCGGTTGAGGGAGGGTGCCGCGCGATCGCGCCGCCCTCGGCCCCCGAGTCGTCCCGGTCGGGGGATGGAGTGGTGCCCCCGGTAGCCGCGTCCCCCGAGGCGCTCTCCTGGAGCGGAGAGGGATCCATGGACTTGACGTCCGGAGGCTTGTCCGGGCGGTTCTTCCTGGAATGGGATTGCAAGCTGCAGTTAAAGTTACAATAATGGGATACTGAAAAATAAAGCTAAAATAAGCTATAGAGGAAATGGTGATGGTGATCTACATATAATTTGGTCCAGTTAGCATATACAGCGCGAAATAAAATGCATGTTGCCATTTGAATTTTGTTATGACAAATTGGATTAATTTTTATATTGATTGCAAATAATTCACACCAAATTGGGAGAAAAATAGAAAGATTCAGGAAAGTTGTATTATGTTTTACTCACATTTATTTCTATTCATTACATTAACCTTTTTATTCTATAAATGGTAAAATTGTAGCCAACAGGATCAAACTCGGTGTGGGTCAAAGCACCGATAGCTTGCACGATCTCAAACTTCTCATTAAGTGATAAAATGTAGGCTTGAAAAATTCTCAAACGAAGAACAACTCCATAAGGGCAACGCCTTTTGAGTCATCATACTTCCCTAGCAAAAACTGAACACCACATTTATTGATTCTGGCGTAAGACCAGCAGAGGAATGAAAGGAAGAAGCGTGTCAAGATGTCAAGTCAATCGATCAAGGGTGTTTACCCCGCATCGATTTTAGATCGTTCCAACCTGAAAGTTACTCATGACCAACAGAAACGAAAGAATTGATTTTTGTGCGCAATTCGAAGCAGAATGCTCAAATTGTATCGGCCTCTAGTCATTGTTTGATATGTGCACTGCACTGCGGCGAGCAAGAATTGTTATTCGACCAGCCGCCACTGCACATCAAATTTTAATGGGAAAGCCATGCAATGGCCACGCCAAATTGCATGATGGATGATGACTTACAGTTAGCAAACTGCTTTAGCGGCTAGTATTGGAACCCGCTTCTGCGCTTCATCCCCGTTGAATCGCAAAAATGCAGACAGCGCGCCGCAGGCCAAGCCGAGCCTACTCCGTCCAAATGTAGATTCCAACAAAGACAATCAGGAAAATAAGATAAAAAGAAGCTAAAAGCGTAACGTAAACCTTCAAGCAACTAAAAGTGTTCAATTTACGATAATGCTTTTGTGCTATGCACCCGTAAAAACATAAGGGCCGCCGTGCATTCAGTGTACATTGTCAGTGCATCGCTAACCAGTACCAGTTCAGGCTTGACATCGCTGTAATAATGAAAATAACCGTAAGTTGAGCAAATGCCGAAATTTTCCATAGCCTAATACAAGATACAACTTTGTTGGCCTAATCCACACATTCCAGAGTTTATTTATCGCATTTCAAAGTAAAAAATTTTTTTATGTTTTTAAAAATGGTGTAACTTCAATGAAGGTACAATAAAGAAGATCCGGCAAAATATTCATTGAAATTATTGCGACACGCGGCGTTCAGTGAAAAAAAAACCAGAAACAAAGATGATACACCATCACTACTATTATAATTGACCAGCTATTATATTGTACGTCCAACCTTTCTCTTTAATGATAAATTAAAGGGAAAAACGAAAATGATGATGATGAATAGTACAAGAACAAAGAAAGCCAGCCTCTGCATTAGGTCTACACATCAGAACTTCAGTGTGCACAACCAAGAATTCAAATAATCAATGCGAAACATGTTTACATCAAAAATCTTTGACGCGTGAGCGACGCAAGCAGTGTTTCTACAGAATTTAATACAGAACTCTGCGCATCTTTAGGAATCGTTCAAAAGTTATGAAAGCGACCGGGTAACAGTCAGACAAATCCATGGTGCTGGCATGCATCGCAAATCTACAGGGTGGCTCTGATGCCCGCGCAGAAAGGAATGCGAACGCAACAAGCCGTCCCCTTCAAGTCTGCTTCCAGGCAACATAAATCTTCTCCTTCAAGCTCGCATTGGCTTTTTGATTGAACAAGATCAACAATATTTGTGACCCTCCTACTGCTAAATGGTTATTGACATATAATCTAGAGCATTGTTGTGAACTTGTGATCTTTGTAAACTTTGAGTGGTCGGTAGCCTACTGTATCGACTTCAAAGTGTGTAAGGGGCCGTCCATAAAGTATGTCACACTATTTTTGTCAATTTTTACTCCCCCCCCTCCCCCCTGTCACAATCTGTCACAAATCTTGGACTCCCCCTAAAGTATGTAACACTTTCAAACTAAAAAATTGCTAAAGAATAACAGCAATTAGGATTTAATCTAAAACACATTTTACTATTAAAAAGTTTATAAAATTTTAACAAAAATTAGACTAGGCAATTATATAATACACATCATTTATCTGTTTTTTTATTTACAGAAGATACCAGAAAAAGATAAAAAGGGAAACAAAACAATTTGACTTTAAAAAAGACTAGACTGTCAATTATGTGTTCATCCATAGTTACGACTGGCATCAGTCTTTCATCATCATCGTTTCCTGGAACAACAGATGGCAGTAATGCAATAATTGAATTTAATCCTTGCGCTAGATTCCTTGAGAAAGTTAAACAACATCGCTGTCAATTTCAGGTTTTATATGTATGATAAAAAAATGTGTGACGTCACACATGTCCTTTACCCCCCCCCCTCCCCCCTGTCACAAACTGTCACACTTTTTTAGATCCCCTTCACCCCCCCTCCTCCCGGAGCGTGACGTACTTTATGGACTGCACCTTAACCCAGCGCGCTTCCAGTGCGGCTTTCGGTTTCGCCTTTGTCTTGGGTTTTGGTTCGTTTACCTGGTAATTTTCAAGTCCTGATCTCTCTCCATAAGTTGTTGAAAAGTTGATTTAGATCTAAGACATTTTGAGGCATACATTAACCACATGAGACCTCGAAATGTTCCTAGAATAGGCTTTCTTGTGTTGGTTAAAGCGATTTTTTGAACTTTTGCGACAAAGTTTCATAACTATAATTGAACGAAAACACATTTCTTTTCCAAAATGTCTGGGTCTCTTGCAAATTATCTCAGGTACAAAGCCCGAAAAGAAAGATTACAAACATTAAGCGAGGGCAAAGTTATTGCGATATTGCTAGAGGCACGTTTTTATGGCGCACCCTGTAAATCGATACAGAGTAATGAGTAATGACATTACTAAATCGGTTCGTGAATATGTTTAATCAGTTCATTGCTTAGCGCATGGCTACGATTGTCTTCAATCTATCGGAGTAAGCCTACTCATATTTAGACGACTTCTAACAGCGCACTCGTCTTCCATGTTAAATTTCAAATATACGATACTTGATAGTATGCCAGAGAATGAAGCACTCCGATTTTCCAGGCGTCAAGACGCGAAGGCCTTAGCGTCTGGACGCCTGGAAGAATTTTATTGAAGCCCTGGGTCTTCATTCAGGAAGCTATCTTATGATAATCTTAGTCTTAAAATTGTCATAAGAGAATCTTAGAAAAAATCTTATCTTTTTAAATGCAAACTCTGCATTGTCGCGCGCGAACTGAAAGATGACGTCATAGGGGCCTCCGAATGGAACTTATTTCTTTGAAATTTCAGTTAGGATGAAATTTAAGATTGTCTTACGAATTATACCTGCTTTTGGCAGCTTTTTAAAGTGATAGTTCATCGAGTACGGTCCTAGCATATGTTGCTCACATGAGTCACATCACGTGGCACAAACCCCATGGCCCTAAGGGCGGATCCAGGACCTTGTAGCCTATATGTATAGACAGGATATGAGACAAATCACTTCTTAGAGAAATTCAGGAGCGAAGCAGGAGGGGGAGTTGTAACAGATATTTTCAAGAGCGTTTTAAGGGCTCATTTTCCCGCTTCTACCTAATTTCGTATCATTTTCAATGGTCAGCAAAGAAATTGGAGGGGGGACCATTTCTAATTTTTCTATTTAGTTTTGGGGCAACACGAAATGCGTTTAGTAGGGTGGAGGGGCCATGGGGAGACAGGCGCCCCTTCCCCTTTGATCTGCCACTACGTGGCAATGCCCTCCATGGAAGTAGTGCAAGTTCTTGTTTATTGCGCTTCAATTTATCTTCCCTTACTTCGAATTAATCGTAATGGTTAATGTGCGTCTGATGAAACTGAAATTTCGCTTGGGGCTCCAGGCGTCTGCCGACTGGCGTAGGATTGCTTCGTAACACTGGCGGATATAGAGGAAGGGGTGTGGAGTGAGTGAGTGTTATGCCCCCCCTGAGTAAAATTCAGTTAATTGAAGAAGAGGATAATTTACACCTGCAAGCCGGGGATCAGAGAATTGGTGTGCAACCCCTAGCTCCCTGGGCGAGTCGTAAAAGGCGACTAAGAAAGGGGGAGCGGT
This sequence comes from Chamaedrilus cognettii, assembly GCA_034695025.1. NCBI lineage: Eukaryota > Metazoa > Annelida > Clitellata > Enchytraeida > Enchytraeidae > Chamaedrilus > Chamaedrilus cognettii. The sequence continues at coordinate 6,854 of JAQIWG010006507.1, read as the reverse complement.
TCTGTGCGCAGCCCTGGGAAAAGAATCGGACTGTAATGGTCTTTGTTATACTACACACGTTCCTTAAACTCTTCACACCTCCAAAACTAAGACGTATAATGTAAAGAAATTTCATATTTTCCAGATCAATTTCTGTGGACTTTATGCTTTCCATTGCAAAGCACCCGTTTCAGGATTATGAACTTCGCATATCGTATACCGAAAATGCGTAATGTCAAGCTAATCCGCATCTGGCTCTCTGATCCGCATAAATTGATGAGTGTCAAAATAAAATATACCCTTCCTTCGATTAGGCATGCTATGGGTTTAAGTCATTTGATCAATTAGGCCTATTTGTAGGCTTGGGCTGGAACTATCGTTAGGTGCAAGATTGAGACAAGCTCCAACTTGAAAATGTTAAATATCTCTACCGCAGGCGTTGATGTCCGTGCGTAGTCCGTAATGTAAGGGCAGACAAGGACAGATCTCACTGGCGCTATGAGGGGGCGGGGCGGGAGCGGGGGGGGAGGGGGCCTGGGGGATGCTGAAGGAAGTTTTAGAGGTCATTCTTAGCAGTGTTTCTTAATTATGACCTCATTTTTATAACAACATGATTTCAGTGTATCCTACACATTTCTAGATTTGTAACTACACACTTTCCTTACCCGCCATGTCAGCCTGATGCTGATGAAAGCACATTTTTGTTGCATTGACACATATTGGTCAAAATACATCCTCAAAATACGGCCTGGCTCGCTAGCAGTCACCGGTAGCACCGGTTTTTGTCTGGGACTGAAACCGCAGCGCTGCTGCTACACGTAATTTCATTACTCTGCGCAATCTAAATAGTTGGAGAGGGGTGGAATGGATGGAACGTGTCGGATCGTCGCAGTGGCGGAGAGGAATGAGCGACAAACAGAGAAGATGGGAGATTTCTCCTGACACGGACGTTTGTTTGAACAGCGAGATAAATGAATTGTCTTGAAGACTGCTACACAGATACAATGTGCAAAGTCCGGGCAACGTGCGCGCGTTCTGGGTGTGTCGCACTCAGCGCCTGTTGTCCGGAGTTACGAACACGTTTTTGCGAACACTCACACTTGCTTATAACCTACACTGTGTGTTTGTAATAAAATTTATTTGGTTTCATTTGATTTGAATGTCATTGTCTGGTCATTGACCGTGGTGTATTGATCGACCAACATGCATCGGTGTCACACCGACTATATTTAGGCTGCAGCAGCAACGGAAAAAAGCACTGCTACAGTAGCAGACGCGTGACTGTAAGCCTAACAAGAAATCCGAAATGTCGGTGTAACTCACACTATATTGTTAATATTTACACTGCGGATCAAATTTTATAAATATTTCATATTTGATAAATGTACTTTCTAAACCTAGTTGGATATTTAGTTATAATGCATTTTGCAACTTTGGAACTTTGGGACTTCAAGACTTTGGGACTTAGGAACTTTGAGACTTTGCAACCCCTAGTAGGATATTTTTTTTTAAATTAGCAGAATTCCGCTATTTCAAGCTTTTTTGATGAGTTTCTTCACTCTAATGCAGCAAAACCAATGAAGTGTTAATATGATGTCAAAACTAATGCGAGACATACTGATTGTAGTAGTATTTTAATCATGAACCAACATTAATTGATTTTATGACTGAAACTACTTGCAAGGGCACCCCTCCCCCTTCCCCCCCCCTTCCCCCCACTGTCATAGTGTGGGAGATGTTTACACCGTTGTTGACCAACCTTTAGCTAATCTTTGGGAAAAGCATCTGCCTATACATGTAGATCGCCGCTCATGAAGAGCCCCTAAAGATTTTACGATTTTTCATTACAATTGTTGGTTACAACGATTTATATGTTACAAGCTGTGACAAAGAATCTAGTGAAAAATTGACAATAAAAACCCAGAACTTTTGTACTGTCTTGTGCGTTTCAAGAATTCCAAACGTTTTACTAAATTTATGTAAATTTTACTTGATTCAAGTGAAATGTATTTGAAACTTTATTTCCATTGAATTAGAAAATAAATGGCAGTGTGTTGCAACTTATAAGATATGGTCTAGTGAAAAACCGCAATCAAAACCCAGAATATTGAGAGTTTTATGTGCGCCCCAGAGTGAAACTTTTTACTAGCCCTTTATTATTTGTCAAGCTGTATTTCCATTCATTGCTAAAGAAATGACAGTGTAACTATGCCATGCACGCTAAGAGATATGATCTAGTAAAAAATTGGCAATGAAAACCCAGTACCTTGGGATTTTTATGTGCGTCCCAAGAATGAAACTTTTTTGCTAGCCTTTAATCATTCTATATGTCCATGAAATGCAAGAGAAATGGTATGTTACAAGCTACCATATTATGATGTAGTGGAAAAACGGCAATAAAAACCCAGAACCGTGGTATTTTTATACGCGTCCCAAGAGTGAAACTTTTTTACTAGCCTTCTTTTTGTTATACCTTATTTCCATTAAATGCAGAAGAAATGACAGTGTATGTTACAAGCTGTGAGATATAAGGTCTAGTGAAAAAGTGGAGGGAAAAACCAAAAATCTTGGGATTTATTCTGTGTCTCAACTCGCAAAAGTAAATTTTTGGACTAGTTTTATTACTGCCACTTCCTGTTTCCATTGTAGCGTTAGGCCTATGCCACATTGTTACAATACGCTATACGCTTAATAGCCATTAGGCCGTAAGGGTCATCTATAGGCTTGTGGCATCGCGTCATTAGGCATTAAAACAACATTAAATTTAAATTCAACCTATTGTTAAGGCCTGCATAGTAGTCATTGTATAGGCCTGTTTTAATAGTTCTGATTAACTTGTAGGCCTAACATTATAGACCATGCATTCGGTTCTATAGCCCTCGCTAGTACAGGCTTATACAGGCTGACGTCATCGTCATAAAACAGCAGAAATTCACTGCGGACGCACTGTCGCACGCACGGACAGATGTAGGCCTATCCTACTGAAAGGTTACTCACTGCTATGCTGTATGCGTGGTGTGAGTAATGATTGCTAATATCAGTGATGCCATTGGACCAAAATGGAGTATCCCTATATTCTTGGTATCTCGGCGAAAAATAGGCCTATTCCTAGAATGCATTTGTGGAATATATACCCCCATTATAAAATGCGCTATTTTATAAAAAATATACTCAGATATCTGGGTATTGCTTTAAAAATTTGATCCCTCAATCACCAAAATATCCCAAAATCTAGGGATAAATACCCAGCACTAGCATCACTGGTCAACATTGCTTGCTCTACTCCAGTCACTGCTATAGTTAGCAGGCTGTTACTCTACTGTAGTCCACTCTACAACCGATCTGACTTGTTTTCAAGTTTGTACGACATCAGGTTTTTGGCTGCAGGCTGTCAGCCATAAAATCAAAAACCTCACAGGAGTGACAAGAGTTGGAAAAGTGCTTACACAATTTTTTTTACTGCACTCACAGATTTTATAAATTAGGGGGAATATTGTCTGGGAGTAAAATTAAGCCGCTCAAGCGATTGCAATCACATAACTGTTGGGTTATTGTCATTTTTAAGTATTATACTTTTTATACAAACGTTATGCATGTAAGTTTAAGTGTGCGTTTTAAAGATGTGCTTTTCTCATTGTCCAGGTCGTTTCCGTTCTTTCCGTGTTCTTCATCGTCGTTTCAATCCTCTCGTTCTGCATCAAGACGCACCCGAGCATGCGCGTTCCCGTCCTGCGCAACACGACCTACCGGGGCGCCGGGCGCCCCTCGTGGGGGCCCGGGGGGGCGCACGGGGCGCCGCCAGGGAACTACGTCCACACCGGGTGGCTGCTCGAAAAGAAGCGGACGGAGCCGCACGCCGCCTTCTTCCACTTGGAATGTGCCTGCAACGCGTGGTTCACGTTTGAACTGATCACCAGGTCAGACAATGCTGCTATCTAATTCGTGGTTTTGAATTCTTAATTTAAAATTATTTAGATTTTATCCTTCTTTGTTAATAGATTGCAATGAATCTTCTACTGACAATATAGACGATGTCTATTGATATAAAATTGAAAATTAATTTTAAAAAATTGTAATTGCCAATTCTTTATCATGAGCCCTAGGAAGAGAGCGCTTTGTTTGCGCCCCAGTGAATCCCACCAACTTTAGTATTCTAACTTTTTTGAAACTTGCATAAAAAATTGGATCTTAATTTTTTGATCATTTATTACATGAACATCTTATTTCATCACAAAAGATAGAGCATTAAATAATAATAAAAAGAAACCAATAAATTAAATATGGAATGTAAACAAAATATCCCAAGTACCAAATCAGTCAGCATAAGATACAGCAATTGTTGGCTATGCTAGCAGTCTATAGTAAATAAGGTTGTACTCAAAGTCACAATATCGTTACAATACTGTTGCGGCCTCGACTGTTCATTTACAATCAACAATGGTAGTTCAGAGCGATAATTATATATTAATATATGATATATTATACATTTTTTTTGGATGATTTTTACAGAAATCTTCAATGTCAGCGCTATATTTAGCTGCAAGTTCGTTTATATCACGCTTTCCTCTAACCACAAATATGTGATGACCAGTATTATTTTCTAGGCCGTCCAGCTGTGAATAGAAAGACATTGCACGCAGTGAATACATGTGGCTCAGCGGCATTATTCCTGTGAAGAATTGGCACTGTTTAACGATGTCATGTCAAACGTTTCAAACACTTGTATAAAGCCCTCGTCCATGGATGTTCCAGCCTAATTAATTTAGTCTTATTTAATTTCAGTGCCTCTAGAGCGTACGTCAGTATGGGAAGGGCCATTGCTTGCAACAGATGCACCGTTAATGTCGGGTTATCTTGTTTTCCAAGCTCGGCCATTATAGCATTAGAGGCACGGTAGAATTTAATCTTTCTTTTTTCAAAATTGCTGTTTGGCTGTAGCCCCGACATTAGATAAACTCCCAGATATCTTGTTTCTTTTACCCACTGAATTTTAGTAATAGTAGTATTCATTGCTCCACAATTTGAATTCCAGCTTTTTCCGACTCGTAGTGCAACGGATTTATCTACATTAAGTTTTAGGTCAAGCAGCGCCAGCTCTTCACAGCAGACACTGATCATTGTTTGCATTTCCCCGACAGATGACGCCAAAAGGACAAATATCATCCGCATACATCAGCGCACTAACAGACAGACCAAACATCTTACATCCAAAATTATTAAAGCTCAACAAGAGATCATTGACGTACACAGCAAAAAGTGCAGGACTCAGCACACCGCCCTGCCTAACACCTGCCAAAACCCTAAAGGGTTGGGGTATCTCAGTCCCCCAGCGGACTTTATTGTACATTATGCTGTACCAAAGATAGAGCAATTTAATAGCATTTTTAGGTACTGGTAACCTTCTCTTCATCAATTTGTTAAATAGAACATAATGATTGCATTTATCGAATGCTTTACTTACATCGAGACAACAAAAATTTATTGTTCAGTCATTTTCTACATAGTAATCAACTACATTTTCGGAAAACATAAATAGCATGTGAGCAACCAGTTTTAGATTTGAATCCATACTGTTTATACAACGTCAATGGATATTTTTGGAACAGAGTTAGGAAGCAGTGCTCAAACACTTTTGATAATACGGGACTTATAGTAATTCCATTGCGTCCCGCCAGGATTGTCACCTTCCGGAATCGGTACAATTATAACGATTCCGAAGTCAGTTGGTACAGTACCGTTAACTAACATCGGAGTAAATAGTTTAGCAATCAGAGAAAAAAATATAGGATGGCTGTGGGTTAGATGCTCTGTCATTAAATTATCAAAACCCGCCGATTTCCCTTTGAACAGCTTAGCAACAGCTAATCCAACTATTTCCGCATTGATAATCAAAGAGTTTGCATGCAAATTGACATTCGGATAAGTAATAAAAGCGTCGTCAAATTCTTTTTGCTTACTTGTGTCAATAGTTTTACTATTTGGAGTACATGCCGAGCTGAAGTATGCTAGCTTTGAAGGCTTCAGCAACTTCCGTTTCATTTGTAACTCCATCCAGTAAAACTTGCGCTTTAGCTGGCTTGCTGACCATTGTTTTCCAAGTCTTCCAGAATTGTATTGGGTTTTTATATACCAATGATTCATGCAATTCGTTTGAAATGCGGGTTTCCAATGTTTTCTTAATTTTTTTTATTCCCTTTTTGTATTTCAATTTATTAGCATTTTTATTATTGTAAAGGGGTCCATTTTTTGGTTTATCAACAGCAACCCAAAGATTGTGAGATTGAATTGACTGCTTCTTTAGTTCAGTCAATGCGCTCGTCCGCCACTGCTTGAGGCGCCCGGGCTGCATATATATATTATTTTCCTTCTGTTGTCTTGACCCCCATGATATCAGCCAGAGTAAAATAGCATTCATGCCCCTGTCAACATCACTTAATTAATTAATTTATTAACTTAAATTTTTGTTTGGATTTTAACTTTAAATTTTAAACAAAATTTGAACTTAATTTTTTTTTAGAATCTCTTTTTTTCTTTTGTTTTATTAACCCCAGGTTCATCGTAAGCTCCAGCAAGGCGTTTGTGCGCGCTTTTTTCAACATCATTGACTTCAAAAATATATTTTTCAGCTACAATTTGTTAGTGGAAAACTTATTTTTGGGAGATTTTTACGCTTATTACCTTAAGATTGCTTCCTTGATCCCAGGTTCATCGTGAGCCCCAGCAAGATGGCGTTTGTCCGTGCCCCGGTCAACATCATTGACCTGATCGCCACGCTCTCCTTTTACCTCGATCTGCTGCTCACCCAGCTCCAGAGTGATCACGACATTCTCGAGTTCTTCTCCATCATCCGCATCATGCGGCTGTTCAAATTGACG
>JAQIWG010006506.1:0-13226 GCA_034695025.1 Chamaedrilus cognettii | reverse complement strand
CGGCATATTTACATTCTATGTATGCACAATGTTTTTGACTTGCTTTGAGGACATTTTTTAGATAAAACCTCAAAAATATCTGTCATATTTCAATTTGTTGCACTGTTTTGTGTGTTAAGTATCTTACTTTAGTTTTATGATCAAGTACAACCTCAATTTGCTGAGTTAAAATAATTTAACCACAAAAGACTAATTTTTTGCAAAAGTTTCCAATGAATTGGCCACTAGTGTATGTGGGCCAGGCCAGTCATATGTGATGCACATGTATCCTTCAGATTGTGCTGCTTTCAGAGATGGAGACTGGTGGCTTGCAAGAAAGTTGGACTCTTCAGGAGAGGAGGGCTACATACCCAGCAATTTTGTGCAGCTGCAGAAGAGTTTGCTTTCCTATGAGTAAGTACCGGGCCTAAGGACACATTTGCTGCTTAGTAGCCTAAGCTAGCCAGACAGCTTTGGGCAATAATGCACAAGGCTCACACGTTGAAAATGTTAGCAATTCGTACCGAAATTTTTACTTCACCATTTTCTCATTGCATTAATAACCTAGTGTGTGAAATTATTGATGTGGGCAATTAGTACTACGCGTTGCATACATACTATTATTGCAATTCGTGCCAGAATTTTTACTTGCATTTTCTTTTCGTATTAGGAGCTTGACGTGTGAAACTATTCAAGTAGACTATTAGTCTTTTCAGAAAACTCACTCTAATAGCCTTAGATCCTGCTACAGTTGGTTTTATGGAAAGCCTCCGAGAGGAATTGCTGAAGTGCGCCTGCTCGACTCTGATAATCCTCCTGGGACTTTCCTTGTACGAGAGTCTGATCGCTCACCAGGCAAGAATAGGCTAAAGTTCTTCAAGTAAAGAGTCTTTAAAAAGTTCCTCTACGCAATAAGCTAAGTTTCTTTTTAGTGCTTCAATCAAAAATCAGAGCCCTGGGGCCTGTTTCTCAGAGTTTTCGTAACTTTAAGCTTAAACTTAGTCCTAAAAAAGATCTGAAAAAAATTAAATCCAACCGCCGACCTCCGTGACGTCAACATTTGATTTATTCCGTGGCGGTACAAAGTTTAAAATAGCTAAGACTAAAATTTGGGTAAGATTTTCTTAAGAACTTCTTAAGACTAAAATTTCCGTAAGATATTTTGAGAAATAGGCCCCTGGACTGTAATAGCATTTACGTTCCATAGTGTTGGCTTATTTTGGAGTCACGTGTAGGCTACATGTAGCCAGTTTGGTTAGCTGTGATACTGACTGCAGTTTTGACAACAACTGCGACAGTTTGCATCGTTTTGCAAAAGTCCCTATATGATGTGCTATACATTTTTGATCTGGCTCGTTTGCGGTATAAATTTCAAAAGTTTTATTTTAATTGATGAACAACTCTTTTAACCAATGTCAATATGTTTGCTGTTGTTGTTAACCTTTATTTACCTTTGTTAACCTGTTATTTTGTTTTATTACCCACTTTACCTCTTCATTAGAGTTAGTGCTATAGACTTTGTAGTTTTATTTAGGTCTAAAAACTATAATTGTTTGATTTTTGGGGGGTGATCGATCATAAGGTTAAACGGTTTAAAAAGTAAAGACGTTGTTGCGTAAAAAGGTTCGTACGCTCTGTCTCTGTTGGTGGACACTCCAAAGAGAGAAGTGAAGCACTACCTCATACATCACGACAACGACTCTCTTGGCTTCTTCATCTCGCGCGATCGATGCTTTGAAACCCTCGAACTTCTGGTGGAAGGTTATATAGGTTAGTTTGGAGATGACGTTAAACTGAATATATTTATTTGTTTATTTTATTTGCTCGTGGTGATAAGTCTAATCTTTTGTCAGTGGCTGTCATATTGTTTGCCTTGTGTATGTGGCATAAAATGTAATTTTGAAATACAAGCTCTCGAACCTGCTCAATCTTTGAGCCTTCTCACTTTCTTACTATATTAACTTAAATTAATGGTCTAAGTTTCAGTGTTAGTTGTAATTTACTTCTTCATTCACATGAACTTTTGGTGAAACTTGCAACGATGCATTAATTTAGAGTAGATAAAGGAGTGAAATTACAATGAACATTTGCAACGTACAATCTAAGTAGGTTTGGTTTTTTGTCTTCAAAAACAGGACGACTTCAAAAAAATCTTACGGCCGGTTTTTCCAACACGGATTTAAGGGTGGTTTGGGATTTAACCCATCATTTTGCATAGGCTAAATCCTGAACCACCGTTTAATCCGTGTTGGAAAAACCGGCCCTAAATTAGGTTATAGTATTAGATCCCATATAGTATTAGATTCTATATAGTATTAGGTCCTAGGCCTACACGTCTTGTCTTAGCGATATCTGAAAAAAAATCCACACTAAACGACATCTGAAACACGGTGGTGCTGAATGAAGCAAATTATCAGCTTAAATTTGCAAATCTGCATTCTTGATGCGTTTTTCTATATTATTAATATTGGATAGGCTTAATACGTATAAGAATTACCAAGTTATATGTATGCTAATTATCCAGGGCATTTAGTGTATCCATTTGTTGTGTTTGTCAGCCGAACACAGAGGCCTCTGCCGTAGGCTTGGTTCCCCCTGTGCTAAGCAAAGACCCCAAATTTACGACCTGTCGAAAAGCACAAGGGACAATTGGGAAATATCAAAGGATGAACTGGAGTTCATTGTTCGAATAGGGCAGGGGAACTTCGGCGAAGTTTGGAAAGGCAAGTTGCTATTTGTGGTTTAAATTGTTAAAAATCTACAAATTTTTGTTTGCAGAAGCTCGGTTTACGTACTGCTAAATTCTGATCAACCACAAACTCTAATTGTAACAATAGCCCAACCTTAACTATGCTCTTTTATATTATATATGAAGCTTTATTTTCGCCACTTGAGCAGATTATGCACAATAAATCATGTATGTTTGTTATATCGTGTTTTTAGTGTATTGGTTTATCATATATGTCTATTGTATAGGCCTATGCAGAAGTTTAAAGGTTATGATTATTTTCGTATGTTTCACTGCAATTTCCAGGCAGGTGGAAGAAACAAAAAGACGTTGCCATCAAGAAACTGAAGCAAGGAAGCATGGAACCGGACAAGTTTCTCCTAGAGGCTGCAGTGATGAAGACTCTACGTCACGAGAGGCTCGTCTCCCTGTTGGCTGTGTGCACCAAGGAACTCTACATCGTCACGGAACTTTTGCAGGGCAGCCTATTGGATCGTCTGAGGAACGAAGCGACGTTGAACATCACTGACATCGTGGAAATAGCTCGCCAGGTAGCAAGAGGACCAATCCGCTATACAGTTCCACTATAATCACTATAGCCTATACTTTCCACTAGCCTATATACACAATTCTATTTTTAGAAATCTATATCCTAAACTAAACCTGATCGAATCCTAACAAAATCTTTCAAGAAAAGTCTGAAGATGGGACAGTGCGGGTTGGAATACTAGACAGAATTGTGCAACGGATCGGTCCAATGGCCGATAGGATAGAAAATCGTTGTCATGACAACGGTCATCTATCCGCCTTAACACGGTTGCATGTAAAATTACATGTAAAACTGCATGCAAAAATGCATGGTTGAAAGAAACGGTTAGCCTAGGCCTACTGTACACGATTAGGCGCTTCGAGTTTCGGACAAGAACGCCAGATCAATAAAATGAGTCAGAGAAACACGCCTAGTGTATCGGACATTTTGACGATAATTACATTTTTAATGAAATAGGTGTACTAATTCGCGTACGGCGCACCTAATGGAACAACTCTCGTTGTTTGAAAATGCTTCTATACGGAGCCGCCCACAGAAAACAAGTAGTGTAAGTCGTTAAACTCTCATGTTTTCACATTCCCATGCTTCAGCATAATGCTTTTTTGGTACGCCTAGGCGATGCACCTCAAATTTAAATTTATTTTAATAATGGCATTGAACATACTAAATTCAAAATAGATCTCAAACATCTTACCAAAATCTTCTCATAACAACAATTAAATGAGAATAGTTCATGAATTACATATCAGCAAATCAATTCAATTATCGAACCTCTATTGATAAAGCAACGAACTCAACAAAGATATGCATATTAACAGAAATAAACCGCAAAAATTTAAACAGAAATAAATCGAGCGCAACAACGGCTAACTGACGGCTAAATGACGGCTAAATGACGGCTAAGTGACGGCTAAATGACGGCTAAATGACGGCTAAATGACGGCTGAGTGACGGCTAAATGACGGCTAAATGACGGCTAAGTGACGACTAAATGACGGATAAATGACGGCTAAGTGACGGCTAAATGACGGCTAAATAACCTCTGTGTTTGATCCTTTGTATGAACATGATTACCATTTTTAACATTTTCACAGCAATGCGACCAGTCATTTTGCTGCAAGGGAGATTTAAGTAGAAAATCACAAAATTTCTTGCTTGAGAGTATGCTTGTCAGAAAGTTCCATGGTTTAATCATTTTGCTTGAAAAAGTGTGAAGTACTCATTGTGAATCTAAATTCATTTCATAATCTCAGGTTTTCATACAGTGTTGACGCATTCACAGAATGGGACTATTTGTTCTGTTTCTTCGCTGCAGATCGCAGAGGGCATGTACTATATAGAGAAACAGGGCTACATCCACCGAGACCTGGCCGCTCGCAACATTCTCCTCGTCGACAATCACACCGTCAAGATCGGCGACTTTGGTCTGTCGCGGGCTATCATGGAAGAGAACTTTTACCGTTCGGAGCCAGGTTTGTTCGACTGATATGAGAAGCTTATTGGAAAGAAATTCAACTTGGTAAAATACCTTTGGATTCTGGGATTTTTGTGTAATTGGAGTTCTGGTTATTTTAATATTCCAGTTATACGCTGATGAAGCCCCATTTTATAAGCTTGGCCTACTTAATACATTACAGCCGTTTTTCAGCTAATCCACTCGGAACTGTGGATAACAAATCAAAGTTATTGAGTGCATCCACGTAATTTATTTGTTTTTTTAATTTTTGTTATAAATTAGTCTAAATAAAAGTCCTTGCGAGATTTAAATCTGTTAATTATAGGTTCCTTAATTCTGTCTGAAAAGCTTTTCATTTAATAGACATTTTATTTGTATTGCTCTATTGCGAATTTCACTAGTACTAGTGGATACATGAACTTTTGGTATGAGTCACAGAATATTGAATTTCATTTTCTCGTGCAAATTATCCACAGTAAACGATGAATTTTTATTTTCAGGTGGTAAGTTACCCGTGAAATGGATGGCGCCGGAGTCGATCAACATGAACTTGTTCACGATCAAGTCGGACGTTTGGTCTTACGGAATCTTGCTTGTTGAACTCACTACCAAGGGCGTTGTCCCTTATCCAGGTAACTCGCATTCAAATTGTATTAGATCCGGGTGCTGACTTGCATTATTTGAGGCCTGCCAGCCTGTTTTTGTATGGTTTCAGCCGTGTTCCTTTGCTACCCACGTTTTTTTTGGCTTTTGCTATTGAATATTGTGATCGGAAGGATATAAAGCTGAAGGATAAAGGCGCTTGCAGTAAAAATGAAATTTTACTGCTTGATATTTTTGCAATTTTGCACTCATAAATTTTTGCTGAACTTAATTTTTGCGTTTTTGAGGACGGCTCATTTTAATAAATCATAACTTCTGCAGCGTTATTTCTGCGCATGCAATTTTAGTGAGTTTGGCCAATTCGCGAGATTCGCAAAAATTACATGCCCTCAAAAATTTAGTGGTTTGTACAGTAATTTATATGTACACTAATGCACAGGATTCAAGCACGCGGATCTTCTGCCAAAGCTGCAGACTGGATATCGTCACCCAAAGCCAACCAGCTGTCCGAACCAGCTCTATGAGATCATGACGAAGTGTTGGAAGCTGGACACCAGCCTGCGGCCATCTTTCTCCGAACTAACTAGTGACATGGAGAGACTGCTTAACTCGTTGCCAGACGAGCTTCATTGCTAGGGACTGTGCTGATCACCTTAAAGTCTCTTCGTGTTATAATACACCGACGTACAAAGAGTATGAATTATTTTAATTTATTGAGTATTTCTTTATCGATTTACGAGCCACTTTTCCTATGCAGAGGTATATAATTATATAGGATGTGTATAATTGGTATGGCCAAGAAGGTCTTCATCTTAGACCTGCAGTATGCTCACTTCTCTGCAGTTTTAATTCAACTCTTTTCACTTCCTTTATAAAGCTTTATAGAGATATAAATTTAGCCCATCATATTCCTTCAGGTCTTTTCCATCCATTTTCGGTCGGCGTGTGCAATAATGTCCGCCACTAATACTGTTATTCACCGTTGAGAGTTAACCTCGAGTTGGTCAATCGGCGAGTTGAGCGTGACCGTTGTCAATCTCCTACGCCTAGCGTGACGTCACTCAATCCGCCGATTGAGTCAACTCGCGGTTAACTCGCAATGGTGAATACCAGTATAAGTGCTAACGGTCTTCTCTTGAATGCGATGCAGCAGCAAAAGTTCTAGCATTAAACCTATTGCCGTCCATTTATTTCATAATTATTTTATAATTTATTATTTATTATTTATTTATTATTACATACAGTTTTTCATTCTGCCTAATATATGGATCCTATAACACCATTGTAGGCCTATACTTGGAGAAGTGCATAGACTGCAGCTTCTTGCTTATGGAACAAAGCAATGCGAAGTCTGAAGTGAGTTTTCAATGTAATCGAATATAAATGCTCTACACAGCTCAATTTTTGTCGTTGTTGTTAGGAGACCTTATTTTGTACAGGATATCCGTATTCCGCACCCAAATTACGCTTTTGCTGTAAATTTTTTACTAACAATAAACAATATATTATGCAATTGAACGTCAAAGTTTTTAGTACGTCGTGAGCGTACATTACGTCGGCGTAAATACAATATTTGCTCCTACTGCATCAAGTACAAGTACTAGTATAATATTATATTGAGAGTGTTCTTTTATTAATCCGATCAATCGTTTATTTCTACAGATTCTAAATAAAGCGGTGGTGTTTACTTTTTGTCGCGTGAGAACACGGAGACGCCTGCATATGCTGCCATTCAACAGTATTGTGTGAAGACTGATGGGTAATTTTATGATTTTATGAACTGCTGCTATAGGCTCGCCGATATTCTATATTTGTATATTCTAGGAGCTTCTTATATTCGATTTCATTTACACTATTTATTCGATATCATGTTATTTAACTGTCAACGCGTAGAAAATATAACAACGCTTACAATTTTGTACTAAACTGAATTTTCAACGTAGTATCTGAACGATATCAAACGGTTTCCTCTGAATTTTTTTAATTGTTATATTGCGCTGCATTTGCTTTTAGCATGAAGAAGTCCAGTGTGTTGGCGATAGAGTGTAGAGATTGATATCGAAGCTTAAACTAAACAAAGTTCTGACATCAGCATTTAATGCATGCTAGCTTTTCATTAGCTGACGTTTTCCACGCCTTCGAAACATTATAATTTTAACACTTTTTTTGGCCTTCGGCGGTCCAGTTGTTATTAAAGGTTATTAGAAGGTCTGTGATCTGTGTACATATCTTCATAATTTTGCACTGTCCTATGTGTATATGAAATAAGCATGCTCCAGTGCAAGTTTTTATGCTTAAGTCTAGATGCTCCCGAAAATTTGCTTTCGTATCTTTCCTACGTGCAATATTAACGGTCTTAAGCCTGTGGTACGCATGTACATGCAAATCTGAAACTATTTTCGAGGGTCGTTCAGTATATAAGGTACTATCCGCTGCAGTTTTTTCTATTTTTTAAAACAAAAGAATGTAAGATATACGTTTTGTAGAAAATTTAATTTTCAACGTCTGGGCTCAAACTTACCGTCGGCGATAAACTTAATATTTGATTACGTTCCAATTTGATGAGTGTCTAGCTGATTTACATGAAGAAAAAGCATTATTTTGTACATTTTAATATCGAGTCAATATTACATAAAACACTGGCTCGAGTAAGTGCTGTTTGTTATTATTTTAACAAACGTTTTGTCAACGTTCCTGATTTCTTAATTGCCTCAAAAGTCTTCGATTTTCCAGCAAGACTCTCAAGTGTATTCGCATTTAACAACAATTATGGTGGAACACCATAATTGTTTAATACCTTTGGTGGACGCACCTTTACGCCCGGCTAAGCAAAGTTCTCGCTAAGGAACGGAATTTAACGGCAGCCCTCCACTGCCATTGGAAAAAGCTCTCAATATATTCATAAATTTAAAAAAGAGAAAAAATGATCTCCACAAGAAATAACGTTAATTTGAATGCAGTGACAACATAAATTATTTTGCTTGAAATCTATGACGTCACGATACTTTAATGACGTTGTGTAGTATTTTAAATGGACTAAACAAAAAGCTACTTTGAATGGCGGTTAAGAGCTGTTGTTAGATTGTCTCCTAAGCTAAGGTAAAGGTAAAGGTGGAAACAAAGGAACGACTAAGACAAAGAAACAAAACAAACACGTCCAATAATCATGATCAGTCGGCAACTGTTTTTATTTTCTTGTTTTAAACAGGCATACAGAAATTTACCATGTTGAACCTATTCATTGTCATTCAAATTTTTTAAGATAGCAGCGGAGCTTGCGATGTTTGATATTACTGCAGCAGAATTCACTAAACTTAGTTATTTGATCGCGAACAATTCTGATTAAGTTTTTTCGTAGATGAGAAAGGAAGAAATGTGCTGCTGCTGTCACAACCAGACACACAATCATACATTGCACATGCACAAAGCTATCCTGACGCAAGGCATTATAACGATAATTATATTACACGCGGTGTATAATTACGAATATACTTCGCGGGGGAAATTCATAAATTCCGCTTTACACACAGCACAGTTTACAGCTAGCTACATATGTATCCTATGCTAACTTTACATACATGTTTATAAGCGAAATCATTTAAATGCAATAAATTTATTAGTGGAAGCCGTCAAGCGTTTTAAGTGCGTACAAAATTTTATAGAATTATATGGCTTACGTTTCAGTTAACTGAAAATTCTCAGATCCTTGTAACACTCACAAAGCTAGGGAAGCGCCAAAAAATGGTGATCACGGATAACAAGATATTGGGATATAAAGCGTGAATTTGGATTTTTTCAATCAAAATCAAGCGAGTGCTTTCCCTACGCACGTAATTTGTAAAATATGAGTCTGATCCCATAACCAACACAATGCAAATAGCAAAGTGTATCCTAGATTATTACTGCGCACAATATATTGTCATATAACACACCACTATCGTACACATCCTATAAGCACAGGCCTATATATATAGGTGCACACAAAAATACAGAGTTTGGTATCTACATACATTTTATAATTAATAACAACACATTCAACAAGAGCGAACCTTCGTATTACAAGGACTGGCTATATACAGCAAACAGCACTAGGCCTAGTAGTATATCAAGCGTAATATACAGCACTGAACAACCTACAAGCCATCTCCTCTTACGCTTTTAGAGTTTGTATTTATTTAGGCGGGTTGCAAAGACATTCCAGGTAAGTTCAATGGCTTGCAACCCATATAGAACCATAAAGTCATCAACTAAATAGCACGGGCAGACCAAAACTTATCTAAGGTTTCATAAATGAGTTGATATCGAATGCAGGTGTTAAGTGATTATTACCTTTAATTGTAAAAAGAACTACCGTCCCGGGAGTTTCTGTCAATGAAGCCAAATGGTAATATGCTACATATAAGCTACACATTTCACATTCTGCATTATGCCCAAATCGCAGCTATTCTTGCAGGATTATGTAACAAAAGAATCGTACACGCCCAGTTTAATATTTAGACAAGAGCAAGCGTATGCAGTACACGGTGATTCAGAAAAAATCTGACCTCACACTTAACCACACAACACATTATTCATTTGCATTCAATTTCAACAGCAGATGCTTCAAGTTGTTTCTCGAATTCAACAAACACCTGTATGCAATAGTGTGCGAAAAATGTGAGATCTAATTTTTTGAACGCACCCTGTATTTATACAAGGGCATTACCTACTCATATAATCTCGTACAACAAGACTATAAAATCTCTTAATCAATGCAAATCAAAAACCCAAAAACTTCAGTAAAACCAAGCACTGTAAGCATTGCACCTTAGGTTCAACAAAAATCCTTCAACACGCGTCAAACATATGGAATTTAACAAGAATACCTCAAGCCAGCCAATAACAGTAATCACACAACGTCACAGTTTTCATCATTAGCCAAGCAATATACAATTCGTCACGAGCAAACCCAATAAAAAGTTGCAACCATCAAGTCGTGACTATGTCATGTAAAAAAGGTCATTGAAGGACTTGACATTTACAGCAGCGCAGCCGTAGGCTACATGCGTCGCAGCATTGCGGCGCATCCATGCTAGCGCCACGGCAGCAATGCTTATACGTTGAGCACACACAACACGCAATATTGTGCCTTGCACAACTTGAACTACACCTGCTTTCAATGTTGCGCAATACTAATGTAAGAACAACAATATTGGGTTTTTCATTTGTTTTATAGTCTAAACGTTCAAATTTTAAACGCTATCAAAATTTTTTGACATTTGTAAGTAGGGATTATGATGAAGTACGGAAATGTGAGGTCTCGTTTTATTGACCACTCCATACACTTATATTACATATCATGGCTACAGCATACATAGCGTGGTTACAGCCAAGCAGCCACGCACAACGCTAGTTCAATATCCACGCTGCTATGCAATCCATAGCGCCACTGTGACGACGCTACACATGTATACGGGCTAGCTCGACGGCCAGGCTCCTATACATGTACAAAAAGATAGTGTGACGGGCCGGCCGAGCTCCTATAGAATGCTGCAGCTCCAGCTGCGCGACTTCTTCGGCTGTTCACCGTTCCGCAGAACCTGGCCTCCGCCCTTAGACTTGCTCGGCGCATTGGATGTCTCCTGATATGACAAACACAAGACACAAATCGGCGATCATCCTACATGGTTTGACCTGATTATAATGTTGCCGATGCATTTTGCGTGCAGTTGCTAGTGTCAAGGAGTTACATTAACATGTAATAAAAGGGGGAAAAATATTAATTTTTTTAAAGTAGTTTTGGTGAATAGGCAACGCTAAATGAATTGAATTAAATTAAATAGCGTTCATTGCAATAAAATTCTTAGAAATTATAAAGGCATAAGTTAGAAATTACTTTTGCTATTTAGTGCTTATTCTGAGAAATCAGTGATTTACAAGTCATGTAAAGATACTCTGCTCTTTAATACAGTAATAACACTCGATTGACCAACTAACTGGGCCTCAGAGTGCCTGTACGACTCACCAGTTTCTTGTCCATCTTGGCCTTGATGTCGCGTGCCAGCATCACGAAGGACTCCTCCACGTTGATGCTCGCCTTGGCGCTCGTCTCCATGAACTTGACGTTGTACTCCACTGCCAGCTGTGCAGAGAAAGAAGATTATCATGTAGGCTGGTACTGTCAGCAACATGAAATGTAAGCGTGGAAGCTCATCCCCTCCGCGACGTTCCCCTGAGCAGGCAAGGAATAGCTATTCATTGTGTATAAGACAGAGCCAAAAGTCTTAATACACACAAGGCCTGGTACTCATTTATACCCGAGTCGAGCGAGACACAGCACCGTACCGTATGTGAATAATTTGTCAAAATAGCAGGAAAAAAAGACGTGAAGTAAAATAGCGGAAAACAGAGTCTTCAATCAAATAGTAAAAAACATAGATAACACTTAATCAAATAGCAACAAATAAAGACACTCCTCAGCCAAATAGCAGAAAACACAGATAATCTCCAGTCAAGTAGCAGAATATAGACTCACCGCAGCACCCTTCTCCTTGGAGACCTGTCGCCTGTCGTTCATATCACACTTGTTGCCAAGAACCATCTTTTCTACATCAGATGTCGCGTGCTGGGCACAGAAAAATATCATTGACTCATTGTATGAGCTCACAGGAAATAAGCCCCTGCTTTAGAGCACACGAACAATGACATTCCTTCAATCTTCAAGCACGCCGTTGTTCAAATTTATAAATATTTAAATAGTCTTTCATGACTGTGATCGGTGTCACACCAAATTATTTACTTGGTTATTGCTAATTTTGGGTTGGGGTTACTTGCAATTCTTCGAGTACGAGCTTTGGTGCCGGATGAATTCATATATTTGACAATAAGACAAAAATCTGTGGGTTTAAATGTTCGTAGAGCAGACATTATGTCACGTTACCTCTTCAATGTTGCGTATCCAGTTCCTGATGTTTTCAAAGGACTTTTCATTAGTGATGTCGTACACCAGCATGATGCCCTGGGAACAAGGCAGATAATACGATCTGTTCACTTTTGTTTCGACTTTCAGACGAAAATCTTTCAAATAAAATAGATCACCATTCAGCTACTTAATCATATGATCTTAGGAACGACATATCCATGCTTTAAAAGTAACATTTATGTTGTAAAATAACAAAATAGAATATCAAGATTGATTTCCAAATTCAATTAACTGTGAAATATACATGCCTTTAAAGTTCAACAAAATAGGACACCCATATTGACTTTACAAAAATTATTATCTTGTAAACTACGTATTTTGGCTCAAAGCTCCCAATCTCCGCCGATATGATTCAATGCGGAGTGAGCAAAGTCTGTACATGCAGTTAATACAAACAGACTGATACATGCAACATATATGATACATAGATATATCAGTTGTTTTTAAAAGCAACTGATGCCTGTCATATGCGTACCATTGCGCCGCGGTAGTAAGCCGTTGTAATAGTTCGGAACCTCTCCTGACCCGCCGTGTCCCTAAACCAGCAGCATTTTAATTTTAAAACGTATCCGTGATAAAGTTAAAAATTGATCATCTTATCAGTAAGCTTACTGCTGAGCATCGCTTGTACCGCATAGCCTAATATAGGCTATGCGGTACAAGCGATGCCTAACAGTGAATATTTATGTAGTAATAACGTTTTTGGGTGGTATTTTAGAGCTCTTTACTTGTGAGCTATTCCTTCAATACTACTTTCTGTCTGTGGGGAATCTAGTCTAGAGCCTACTGCGCTTGCAGCATAATCGGTACCAGGAATTAACTTGGTCAGCTATTTACTAGAAATCAGTCTGTAGGCTATTAGAAAGTTATTATTCTACCTATAGCCTACTGAGGTACTATCGTGGAGGTAGATTTTAACTGAGAGTCAACATTGGCTACCATCAATATT
>JAQIWG010006505.1:0-13227 GCA_034695025.1 Chamaedrilus cognettii | reverse complement strand
TGCGACATCCACCTGACTCATAGGACACTTTCTTAGAGTCTTCTTTGTCAAACCACGTATTCATCACTGCCATTTTCAGCGCATCAGCAAACTCCAGTAACATCTCGCCTTCTATGTTTCGACTACCAAAACCCTTTCCTCCAAGAACTCCCTCAAAGCTGGCTGTCTTTTTACCAACACGTCCGTTCAGGTCACCATACACTGCCACTATCTCGCTTTCCCTTATTTCAAACAAATTTTTTTCTAGAGTTGCATAAAATTCCTAATTCCTAATTCATCCATTGATCTCCCAACTTGTGGGGCATATACGGATACCACATTCAGAACCCTCTTTCCCACCCTCATCCGCAGAACCATCAACCTTTCATTCACTCTCTTCACTTCTATTACACTGTCAACCCACTTCTTCGCAATCATGATCCGCACACTATGCACGCCATCCTTATGTCCTTGCCAAAAAAAACCTATACCCTTCATACGTCCTTGCGCTGATACGTGAACCATTTTTGTAAATTTTAAAACCATTTTTGTATTTTTACTAATTTGTAGATCAAGTCTTAAATTACTACAACAATGTATCTTACCCAAAACGGAAACATCATATTCGACGAGCAGGTTGACCTTTGTGAAACCAACGTCTTGAAGACACTGAAGCGCTTGAGCCAGTGAGCAATCCTTCATAGGAACATTGTTCACTGAAATGATCCGATCTCCAACTTTTAGAGACCCTTCTCTGTGAAACAGCAACACGCAATGGCAGCATAGAGGACACACAGAAACAGAACCAAAGCGTGTCACCGCCAGAGATTTTAAATACGTTGACTCTCAGACCACTCGCAGGCCGAGACAGATAAAGAGATCCTATTATAAGCACGGATGCCTTCGGCGCTCTGGTAGATAGTGACACCAACCTCGTACATATACAGCAACAAGCGACGTCCATTTCAAAGCAAATTTGGACTCTGATTATTTTTCTTCTACCATCGGCTACAAGAGTGTAAAAAATTTCATGCAGATCGATTAAAATCTGATTGAAATTGCAACAAATAGTTGCACATAAGGGTTTCCGATTTTCGAGAAGATGGTGTTATATACTATCCAGGCGCCATTCGGACGGGGAAATAATCTGTGTACAGTAATCTGTTAACTAATTCTGTCTACAGAAGCAAAAAGTTTTTTCATATAAATATTTTAATTTAGCTTGTCGCGTAGCACTGAGCACAAGTAGGAATGGTCGAATACAATAGGTCGAAACGATTGATCAAACAGAGCTGGTGATGACACCGGCGGGTGGTGTCTGATCGGTTCTGGCTAGGTCATTAACAGACAGACGGGTGTACTGTACACTGTTCACATGTATACTGTTCAGATCAACTTCTATCCATGTATCCAGGAAACATCGCCTCTCATCATAACTGAGTCATGTACCTGTAGGCTGGACCTCCGGGTCTGATCTGTGTCACGGTGAGAGGACGACTTTTATCGACATCTGAGCTCGCTCCTCCACGCAGGGTCAACCCAAGTGTTCCATTCACATCTCGCTCCAAAGATATTTCAATCGTTTTGCACACAACTGAGAATGACATCTGGTCTGTACCCAAAGATAGAATAGTGAAAATTACTACTTAGGATCTTAAAATTTGATGCTATAGTATAATTAAGACGCATCATTACGCTATGTTTAACAAAGACATTGAATGTACATAGAATTGAGCGTAGTATTTTGGCCTTGACATTTGTAAGCCTCCAAATTCTTGAATCCACTTGCGGCTAGAAGAGCAACAAAATTAGCATAAAACGCTGTGCTCAACTGCCCGTAATGGATCTACACAAAAAATTAATTTCAGAGACAATAAAGCGCATATTTTCTTTTAAAATTTCACATCATTGACGTAAATAAACTGTTGACTATAATTCTTGAATTCGGACATCTACCTCTATATACTAATATTCTCTAGCTCTATGTAATGTTGTGAGATTGAAAATTTCCATATTACATTAAAGTTCATTTGGATTTAGTCAATAGTCAAATAATGAACATTATATGATAGATTATTTCAAGCGACACATAGAACTAACGGTGTTAAGCCTTAATCTAAAGTCTTTTTATAACTTAGATGGTATTATGTCCAGTCTTAAACCTGTAAGCCCAGTAAACCTATGGTGTACCGCAAGGCTCAATTCTTGGTCCACTGCTTTTTATTCTCTATATCAACGACATTGTGAATTGTCCGGCTTACATCATTTTTATATTATTTGCTGATGACACTAATTTGTTTTTGTCATGTAAAGATATAGTGGAACTTTTTGAAACGATTAATATAGAATTAGCTACATTATCTGAGTGGTTCCGTGTTAATAAGCAGAAAAAAATCAATGACATTTTATTTGGCAATAAGCGTTTGCCCATAGCTGGGAGTTTCAATATTTCAATTGATGGTAGTTTACTTCAGCGAGTGGAATTTATCAAATTTCTCGGTGTATATGTCGACGAGAAACCAAATTGGAAAAAACATATAGATGCAATTGCATTGAAGATATCTAGAGGACTTGGAGCGATGGGTCGTGTTCGCAATATTGTTCCGAGTAGTGTCTTATTAATGCTCTATCATACTATGATTCATCCTTATTTGGCATATTGTAGTATAGTCTGGGGTTCCGCAAGTGTTTCTTCTCTATATAGATTAGTTTGTCTGCAAAATCGTGCATTGCGTTTGATTACTCATGCTAATTTTAGATCGTCTTGTGATATATTATTTGCTCGCTCTAAACTGCTCAAGCCATGTGACATTTTAAAATTTCAAACTGCTCAATTTATGTTTAAAGTTAAAAATCAACTTCTGCTACTGTGATGTATGAGGCATGCTATGGTGTCAGATAACAGGCGTCTACACGATGCTCGTAAAAAATCCTATTTTATTATTGAAGGGTGTCGCACGGTTATTCTTGAGAACAGTGTTAACATTACTGGACCAAAATTATAGGATTCTCTCCCAATCCATGTTCAAGATGCGGTCAGCCTCTGCTCGCTGAAGCAAACTTTGATGGATTTTTTCTTAGGTTTTTACACTAGTATAAACCCTATATGATTTTTCATGTAGGGCGTATAATCTAGAAGTGATTTATTTTTTTGCAAAAATGAGTATTTTTTGCATCATCTTGCTCTACGTTTTGGTTATAATTTGATTGTTATTATGAAATTTTATAATTTGCTTCTGTGGTATGCCATGCTTCTTCTTCTCCGTTATATTTGTTTTTTTGTGTTCACGTGGTAACGCGTAGTAACACGCAACTACGCCGTTAAATTGTGCCACAATAAGGGCAGTCTAGTAGCCGTGGACACCTGTCTATGGCTGCCTCAGAGAACTCGGTTCCCTCTCAGCCTGCTTCTATTATTGCTTCACCTATAAAGTCAACTATTGTTTGTCTGATACTGCTTTACTGTTTGTGAAGCAATAAAGATGACGAAAAATAATAATACACTTTTATCGCCTATATTAACCTTCTTTTGTATTTCAGGATTTCTAACTAATTTCCACCTTTGGAAGGATTATTTGCCTTTTCGTGCTGATGCCGAACTTGCCAGCAAGGAGGGGGATTTTGGGACGGGGGGGGGGATGTAGGGACAGAGCTCTTCTCATTTAGTAAAAAATAGATTGTTAACGAGTAAGCAGGTCGCTGCGGTGAGCATAGAAGCTTTGGGCGCGAGTCCTCGTGGAGCCGCCGCGGGTGCAGATCTTGATCGTACATATGTTAGTGTTAGCATGCTACTGAACTTGATGAAGAAAAGTAACGAAGAGGTACTAAGGAGAGCGGGAGGAACCAGAATGATGTTACAAATGTTAATGTTATCATGTCAAAACAAACTTCCATCAGGCCTGAAACTATGTCAAAAACTTGGTTTTTCTTTCCCCTGACCGTTCTTAACAGTGCATAGTCATTTTGAAGATCAATTCTTAACAGTGCCTGTTAATTTCTGACCTCACTTTTAAAACTACACAGTTCCGAATTTATAACTACACTTTTTAGATTTTTAGCTACACATTCTTGTACCCATTATGTTAAATTACAGATTTATAACTACACATTTAGGCTTTATAAACAACTACAAAGATAGATCAAAATGCACTCTTGCATATGCCTGAACAGCGGACACTTCGAATACAATTTGATGACTTAAATATGTGCAATATTTTTTTGAGCATGACATCTTACATTTAGAAAATTTCAGAAATTATTAGCATAGTTACATAGCAGAAACGTTCGGGGTCCAGTTTTTTAGGATCACGGTGTATATCTACACCATGTTTTCAAAGAACAGAATCCCAAATATTAAACAAAGTAACGTTGCCAATATGCGACATGACATATCACTTTGAAATCTGCATGGAGTAACAATGAATATTAATTCATTGTTAATCAGATTGCTGATTAGATTATTATCTATTAAAATAGCAAAAAAAATCAAAAAAATTCCGACAGTATGGCAAGCATGAATTTTAAAGTTAAAAGTATCAAACAATCACATAAGAAGGTTGATAACAAACATACTACTCTAACAAGCCACGGCCAAAACAAAACATGAACTTGTGCTTGTGGCCCACTGTAGTATATTTTGCAAATTGCTTGGTCGGGGGTGCTAAGACAGGGGAGTGGTGGTAGCGAGAGCAGGGTAACCTGCTGGAGCTGGGGAGGGGTGGAACCAGAGTATATCTGACTCTGGGCCAAGGTTATCTTCTCCTTAAAGGCTTATGTGTCCGGTTAATCACTCCTTCCTCTAAAGGCCTATCTTTTCCCAATGTACCTTCATAGTGTCAGGGCACGTAAGGTAAGTGTAATGTAAGTAAGGGTTGTGGTGTGTTCGTGGCAGTAAACGTTCAATCTGTGCTAGCACACAAAATGGACCACCAAAAACGAGAATGACCATGATAATGATATGGTATATACATAATCCATCCACCATCCAAGCAAAAGACGAAAAATTATTTGAACTGCATTCAATGAGATCCAGATATATGTGATGAACATTTTGTGTCCTGCGATAAAAAGGTATCATCTTCATATTACCTGGATTGGGCAAACTGTATTCCAGTTCAAGCACAGTTGGATTGGTCGAGGAGTGCAACAGCTGGATCACCTGATTGTGCTCCAATGAATCAGTTCTTATGTTGTTAACGGCAACTATCGAATCACCGACTTCCACTTGATCTGACCTGCACACCGTTCACAGACATTTTAAACATGCACTATAGAACACTTACATTTAAAAGGTATCACAAATCTACAAATCTAGATAGAATCATTCTCTGCTTCACAAAGAATATACAAATGTCAGGTTTTGTATGCTAGTATGTTTCATTATGTCTAAAACCAAATCTCAATATTACACGTAGAGCATCCATCAATTAAATGGACCCAAAATATAGACAACTAAGCCTTCCTCTTATAGCATGATGAATAACTTCATGGCAATAGAATGCGTTACCATGCAAAATTTTAACATTATAGTTGTAAGAGCTCGTCGCAAAACGTGCAGAAATCTGACTCCCCAGCCCCCCTGTACCGGAAAGCTTTACCAGGATGATGTTTTTTTAAGCAGAATAGCGGTTTTTTTATTTTCTCTCATCCATAAGTAGCTACACTTTGCCGCCCCCCCCCCTCAAATATGACCATACATATAGCGGCTTGTGCTTGTCGTTCGCTGCTGCGAAAGTGTTATGATGCTGTAATACAATAGCAGTCTAATACTGTTACTGACATACTGCATAGTACTGCAGGTACTGAGTAAGCTGTTAGAAGTATCATGCTGCCCGCCTGTGCTCGCCAGTCTGTGTTTAGGCTCTTTCTGAGCCCCCTCCTCCAAAAAAAAGCGTAGGTCCATTTTTGTCGGCTCCCCTCCTATACACAAGCGTAGGCTTTCCCTTCCACCCTTCCCCCGTGGATATGTAATAGATGGACGAGTCCTAGAAAGCTATGCTTCAAATTAAAATCAAATTATAAAAAATGGTAAAAACTAATTATCAAAGACGGTCTTCAATCTCTGAAATCTACACATTTTGCAAGAATTACTGTGTTCGGTGCTTACTGCAATCATCAACGAGATTCTTCGATTCTTCCTCTACACTGTCGCACATCGCCAGCTTAGTTCGATTATTGTGAGTTTTTGTTGCTACATGGGTTTTACAGACCACAACTCATCCCTTGCGTCCAATCAATTATGGCGGGGGGGGGGAAGAGTTATAAGAACTGTGTATAGTAACAAAAACCATTACAGTCCGGATCAGTGTTTACAAGAGTCGACTCGGAACCGCTTCCCCTTGATTAGTCGCATTTTGCGACTCATCCGGGAAGCTCTGGGCTGCAAGTCAATTCCTTGTTCCAGGCTACAGAAGATCCAAACATGGCAGCAGGGGCCGAAGCATTGAGGCAAGACGATTAGAAATATCCAATCTTCTTATTGGAAAGAATAGAAAGTTCATGTGAATATTATAGTAACATTTTAAACAGTAAGTTGCGTTGTGGATTTCATGTCTTACACTTGAGCAATCCCTCCTGGCTTTAGATACGCGACTTTAGAAACACTGCCTTTATCGCTTCCACCTTAACGACAGAAAGAAGACATCAGCATTGATAGCCTGGTAACAGTCAATAGATAGTACAATACGTCTTTCTGAATCAAGCAAATATTTCAATAGTGCAGAACTAGATACAATATATAATGCATGTTCTATGTATATAAACCTACAATTTGCATATTTGTATGTTTATAATAATAATTATAATATATGATATAATATATAAAATATATGTATAATATATATATATATATAATAAATATATTATATAATTATATAATATAAGAATTATAAGAATCATCGTTTTCGACATCAATTCTTATGCGCTACAGTCAAGCCTGTAACGACTTGTCCATGTTAACACAGGTTAGACATTTATATTGGAGCTGGGTTTTTACGACCGGATACCCTTCCTGTCGCCAACCAGAATAATAAATTACCCTGGACGATGATTATCAGCTAGCGACACTTGTGTGCTTAACAGCAGTGCTGAAGGGCTTGTAACGCATGGTTTCATAGCTGCCGGCGCCAGGATATGTAACTGGCATGCTTATATATTTATACGGTAATGTTATATGTTAATACCGTAATGTATTTTAGTTTTTGTCTATGCATGTCTTATTGTTTAATGTTTATTGCTTCTGACAAACAAAAGTTCAACATGCACACTGCATTGCACAGGTACAAAGCGACGATCCTGAAAGCGTGGCCCATCGATCCTTTTGACTTAGTTTTAAGCAAGAGATGTAATCGAGAGTTAGTAGAGAGATGGCAAAGAATCGAGAGTTGTGGGGGAATCTCATCGTGGGGAACGTCCAACCTGTGTTGACACGGAAAAGTGAATGTAAAAAGTAAATGATGATGATCATGATGTGTCAGAAAAGTCATCACAGGGGTAACTGGCTTACAAATCAAAAAGGTGAAACAAAAGAGGACTAATCCCCAAAAAGGCTTACACGTAAGCTTACTTCTAGGGTCAAGAAGTAAAATTATCCAACTCTTGTAACGTATGGAAAGAGCGTTGTGGGGTCTAGGAGGACTCGGAATGAAGGGCGAGACATCGGGGCGTCAGACTCCAGTGGGCCCCACTGGAGTCTGGAACCCCTTTGAGGCCTCTACAGGCAACGTGAAAGCTTTTGTGTTCTACTCTCAGGGAGCCTCTCTCGGGGTCCAGGGAGCCACTTAGCGGCCCTTTCGGGGCCCCAAGACTACGAGCCCCTGCGGCTCCCTTTCTTGTATCCCGGCCCTCATCTGGTAGACAAGTTAGCGCCCGGTGTAATTCTGCGCTCAGCATCTCCTCATCCAACAGCACGCAGTTGCTAAAGTCAAATGCATGCATGCACCACCGGGCATGCACAATATAAATGTAAATAATATATTTATATGTTTATATACATAAAAAAAATTATTATATATATACACCAGTATATATATATGTTATTTATAAATGTAAATAACATATTTTATGCAAAAACTAATTTACATTGTCTTCAAATTTTTGATCTATCAGCAAGTTAAATTTTCATAGACCTAAATAAGTATACAGTTTAGCCTGCTCAAGTAGCAGAAAAGGGTCATCGTTAAATTCTCTTCTTTGATGCGTGACAGAGGAGGAGAATGGAGGAACGACCAAAACAACCTAATTAGGTTATTAGGCGCATGCTCTCAATAAATGCCAAACATTGATGCAGGATCTAGATAAACATATTGTATAAGCTGTAACTCCATTCATATCAGGTATCTTGTAGAGTAGACTCCACCAAATATGAATGGAAGCTAGAGACTGCACTGGCGGCAGAAAAGCAACACTGCCGGTCTAAGATTTAAAGGCCTCAAAGCTTAGTGAAGGCAAAGCTGGTTCAAGTCTGCAAGTAGAGACGCACTTAGCCATGTGTAGGCAGCGTGTGTAGGCCGCGTGTGTACGCTGCATGTGTAGGCCGCATGCGTAGCCTAGCCTAACGAACGGTGTATCTTGAACACGCCTCCTCCCTGCTGCTCTCAGCTGGAGCATGGACCAGTTAGCACCCGCTGTAACTCTACACTCACCGGCTCCTCATTCAACACTGCTTAGTTACTCAGGGCTTGATGCATGCACGCACGCAGCTGCACTCAAATGCTTGTGGGGAGCAAAATAAGGAAATTCCATAAACAGCGAAATGCAGAAATTTCCAGTGGAATGGCAGAAGTTATACAACATCCAGCAACGTGAAGAGAATAATTATAAGCATTAGCTATATACTAATTTGTACTTTTCTTGTAACCACGATTCAGAAAATACGATACTTTTTCTATTCCCGTTTGCACGATATATTTTCGGTGCGTTGCAAGTGCGATGTACAATGGGTGTACAACGGTGTACAACTTACTGTACATACATAAGCCTAGGCCTACATAAGTTTGAAGCCCACTTAAATCCCGTTGAACTCCGTATCCAATGGTCGCGGCGCTACGTAGCGCCTACAAGAAATCTATCGATTTTAAATCTTGTTTTATATGGTAGCAGCTTGAAGCACGCTCTACCATATCGCACTGCGCCAATGTTTCTTATGAAGGCAAATAGACGTGGGCACTAAAAAGCCTGCAAACAGGACCGATGTTAGGCCGAGTACTGCCGGTAGCTTCCTGTCTTTGGTCAGCGACAAGTTCATCAAGTCTACCAAGAGCAGACGTGTCCTTTCGAGACGTGGGCTAGACAGGGGTGGGCTAGATATACGTGTGCTAGATAGACGTGTGCTAGATAGACGTTGGCTAGATAGGCGTGGGCTAGATAGACGTGTGTTAGATAGACGTGTGCTAGATAGACGTTGACTAGATAGACGTGAGCTAGATAGACGTTGGCTAGATTACCGCGGGGGCTAGATAGCCGTGGGGGTTAGATAGCCGTGGGGGCTAGATAGCCGTGGGGACTAGATAGCCGTGGGGGCTAGATAGCCGTGGGGGCTAGATAGCCGTGGGGGCTAGATAGCCGTGGGGGCTAGATAGCCGTGGGGGCTAGATAGGCGGGGCTAAATAGACGTTGGCTAGATAGACGTGGGGTAGATAGACGTTGGCTAGATAGGCGTGGGGTAGATAGACGTTGGCTAGTTGGGCGTGGGGTAGATAGACGTTGGCTAGATAGGCGTGGGTTAGTTAGACATGCGCTAGATAGCAGTGGGCTAGATGGACGTGGGCTAGATATTCGTGGGGTAGACACTAGCTAGTAGATAGCCGTGAGCTAGATGGACGTGGGCTAGATGGTTCTGTGCAAAAATAATTGGTCGGACAAGCATTTTAAAACCAAATTTTTGTAAAGAACAATAATTTGAGTTTAAATGACTTCTACAAAAGTCATCACCGAGACCGTGAGGAGGGACTGCAGTACGCCCCTAGGCGCGTTAATAAACAAAAAAATCAGTCGTCACATTATCTAGGCTAAAGTCATGTTCATTGATTAGGCACACATTTGTCAGGTCCTAAGCATTGCACTTAAGTGGCAGGAAAATCATGCGCTTCAAAGGTCTCTGCTTGCCTGATTCCAGCGTGGACTCTAAACATAAAGCACCTCTTGCACTGCTACTTATAATTAATTATCGGAGCCCAACATCGGCATTAAACTAAAAGGTCAGATGAAAATTATTGTGCAAGAGAAAAGCAAGAACATTATATCCCGCATATAGGAATGTCAACGCCTGGGCTACTGCAGGTATGTAGTATTTAGTTTGCGGGCAGGATCTTGCCGCGCAGGGCTAACATCAACATCCCCAGCTCCCAGATGTCTCCAGGAGAATGCAGGGCTGACAACTTACCACCCTTGAGCAAAATAATAGTTTTTTTAAATGGCAATGTTTATTATACAATATAGGTTAGTCAGTCACCGAGCAGCCTAGCATTTGGCTTGCAGAAGTAAATCATCAAGAACAGATGCTGCTGCTGCGGCTGCTGCTACTGCTGCTACTGCTGCGGCTTCTACTGCTACTGCTGCTGCTGTTGCTGCTACTGCTGCTGCGTACTTGAGCAGCTGCTAGGAGAGAAAGACTAGAATTTCTAGTCATCCTATCAGCACAATAAATCATATCAATATCGCATCAAAATTAAACAAAATCACAAATGCACTACATATACACATGTATAGCCTACCCAAAGTGGCGATTTCAAAACAGATTTGACGATTTTGACTAACCCGCCGAGTCTTTCATTTTTGAGCGCAAGGCTGGGATGAAAAACGTTTGTGTCACTTGCCTAAGCCGTTTTAGCTTAAAGCCATCGAACCTAGCCGAACGCAACCAAAACCCAACCAAAACCTCACCAAAACCGATTCAAGTCAATCTAACATAACCTTAACCTTTACCAAGGCGCGACAGGCGAAAATTTACTTAGATAAAAATTTGAAGATAACCGCCACCGGTCATGAGTTAAAGTTTCGAGTTACCTGACTAGTGGCAGTTGTATAAAACAATATTTGGGGGATGCAAAGCGAATTTTTGGAGCTACAGAATCGCTAATGGGAGGGGGTAGTCATTTGCAGTCGCGTAGCGAGGGTTTCTAGCGCCCGGGGCGAAGTCTAATAACAGTGGCGCGCCCTTATCAGGGAGGGGGAGGGGGACAGAGGTTTTCACACTAAATTACTATGTTAAACCCGTGGTTCTGTCAGGGGGGCCAAGGAGGGAGTCCTTGTCTGGCGCCGCTCTGATCTTGAATTAGTATGTAAAAAAACAAAAATCTTAGTCGCTCAAAATGACTATCTCAATCAAATACATTTTTGTCCGTTTGCCCCTCCCCCCTAGACCTGGCACCCGAGACGGCCACCCTGTTACCTCCATCCTAGTTTTGCTACTGGTTATTTGCGGGGCTTGAGAACACATTTGTGAGACGCTTAAGCCTCTTGCCCCATCATCCCATGCCGGCATAGAGCGGCCACTAGACCGGACTATCCCCAAAGAATGCACCAGTGGCCAACTGGCTATGGACATTGGACACCCCGTTTCACTAGTTATTACAAGTCAGGATCAGCATGTCATATCACAGGTCATATCAGCATGTAACAGTACTGCTGCATAGTTAATGGTAACTTTGTACTGCATAGACTTAAAGGGCCTGTTTCTCAAAGCACCCCTAACCAAAATATTTACGTAAAAGCTTCAGATGGAGTGATATTAAATTAGATTCTTACTAAATTTAATTCATTCGCCATCACAACTGCCATGACGTCAACATTTGGTTTAATGCACCCATTTCAAATAACAGTTTGATTTTTCCAAGATTTTTCTTAAAATTTCTTAGATTAAAATTTGCTTAAGATGTTTTGAGAAACAGGGGCCAGGGCCATTGGCATGTGATGCTGCTCAAGGCGTGGGTGTAGAAGACAAGGCAGGCATGTATATTATACATGCCTAATTAATATATTAATTAATATATTTTGGCAAATAATATTAGCCAAAATTATGGGGCTAATCTCATAGGATGTTCACGTAATGCTCGCTTGTCATTCATAACGTTGCACAGCTCAAGAGATTTATTTAGTTCTCGAAACTACATGTAGGTCCAACGCCAACACTGGAAAGAGAAGTTGAACCTTCTGGACCAGAACACTAGTCAATGAGCCTATATTGGGAGCTACAGAGCATCGAGTAGTTGACCAGGATGCACGATCATCATGGGCAGCAGTTTAATTTAGCAGAGCATCGTCACAATCAATGCTATTGGAAGTATATATTTAAAGGAAACTTTTCTTATTTTTAATTTTTTAAATTTAAATAGTAGAAAAAAACAAATAATATAAAATACTATAATATGTATTTTTTATATTTTTATATTTATTTATTTATTATACCTTTTAAATATATATATAATAATACAATTAAAATAGTAGAAAAAATTTAATGCAGAAAAAACTGTAATGGGAGAGGTAGCTGCACTTCAAATAGATTCTGCTGAATACTAGAGCGTCTCTGACACCATTTTTTGAGTGATGCACCGAAGCAAAAAAGTTAATGCTTAAAATGGTTTTTTCAATGCGGTCCACTGATGTCAATTTAGCGAGACGACATTCTGAGAGATTATTAACATATTCAGCCACAACAACTAATCCAGACTCACAATCATTATAACAATTCCATAAAATGAGGGCAAAGAGAAAAAGAGGGCCTGACCCTCACATTTTCCACATTCGCCAGCTCTCTAGCATTAAGGCTGGATTAGGCTGGATATGCATTTTGACTGGATTAAGAAGAATTTACATTGCACCTCAACAATGGAGTATGACTTACGACTTATGTAATGCGATTGTGATCAAAAATTAGCAAGCTATTGCCATATTCTAACTAACGTCGAGTATGTTATGACTAACGTCGTACCATTATTTAAAAAAGGGGAAAAAGCAGCAAATTAAACTATCGACCAATTTCGTTGCTTTCAAACGTTTTCAAAGTAATCAAAAAATTAGTACATAATTTTCTTTATGGCTTTTGCATGAAAAATAACTTATTGTCTTCTAAAAACTTGGGATACAAAAAAGGAGACGATGCCATAAACCAAATGCTGAGCATAACCGACAATATCTACAGATCTCTAAATTCGGGTCAAGAGGTTGCTATAGTTTTTTTTTAGACATATCAAAGGCTTTTGACAGGGTGTGGCACCGAGGACTAATATACAAACTGCAATGCTTAGGTGT
>JAQIWG010006504.1:0-13227 GCA_034695025.1 Chamaedrilus cognettii | reverse complement strand
GCGCCCCCCCCCCCCTGAGATCCTATACCCACTACTTTATACTTCAGATTTTTCAAACTTAAAATTAGTCTATATACCGTTATTTTTATGAGTGCGATTTCTCTAATGTCTCCGCATTACTTCTCCCTTCCCCGTTCGCGAATTTTTTCAAGGTGGCTTAAATTAACGCAACACACCCTTCCCCTTGTTCGTGAGAAAAATCACAAGCAGGCCTACAGCGTCTTACTATGTGCCCCCTCCCACAAACTAGTGCTGGACCCGCCCTAGGACTATATTATGGCCTGTATCAACGCTTGCACCGTTAACGGCACGCACACGTTGGCGATAACGGTCCGTTTCAACTCCAAACGGCACTCTCTTATATTGTCAACACTTATGGCCGACCCTTTGAAGTGCGCGTGTTTGAGTTATGTTGCTAGCGAGGCGGTCGCTGCCATAATGCTACCCATTGTCGGAGTTTTGATTGAAAAGTTTCGCGATCTGACTGCGAGGAAGCGGTATTATATAGGAAAGTTGTTCTCGAGGCGGTAGGGCTTCCTAAAGAAACGTTTCTCACTTATTGGATGGTAAACACTAACGCGAGTATAGTACTGCCTCGTCGTCTTCGTGTGTGTTGGCTCAGAGTTGGAGTAATTGTCAGAGGGGGTGGTGCGAGAAATACGGCTTTTAATCGTGGGAGGGAGGACGGGGGGGGGGGTATGATTGGATGGGTGCACACTTGCACAGCTGCATGCCTCGAGACATGCCGATAACAATTATTATTTCGGAGGTAGGCCTACCGTTTGAATTGTTGTCTGCAATCTGTGGCACGCCTGTAATGTATTATAGGCGTATAGCGTGAAACTAATGCTACAAACTGCTGTGGTCAGAAAATACCGTTTGTCCCGCTTTAAAGTCTTCAACTGAACAGCACTAAACATTGGCTGAGAGTGCAGCGCTTCTGCATGTGTCATGTATGCAACAATTTTGTACGAAGTACGATCACGAAAGCACAATCGCATTACATGTTATGATGGTCCATCCCCCACTTTCACTGTCAGTCCCTACCGCCGTGTTTCAGGACGAGTATTACGCTGATATTTAATGCAGCAGCAATATACATTTTCCACCAAACATTTCACTTACGCTTTCACGCAATGGTAATAAATTAAAGCTATAGTATAACAGCTGTACGTAATAGACAGGCCTATACTGAACGCGTTCTACGCGCTGTCTCAAATCCAAAACACGCCAACAGACAGGCGACTGTTCAGCCCAGTACTAAACAGGCGACGGGTCCTTGCGACGAATTAGCGCGACCTGTCCCCCAGATGAATTGCTCGACCCGGCGAACGAACCGATCGCGTCCCGAGATGAATTAACGCGACGCGAAGAATTCAACTTGGAAGCGACGCAGCGACGGCTGATCCTCAGTGCGTCAATCGTAAAACTGCTACAGCACGCGTGCAGCAGCTGTGAGATCATTTTCGCATGATTTACTTCATTACGCTCAGGCTAAATATTTCGACCGGAAGAAAAAAGCAACATTGGTGCGAAGATGGATATCAGCGCGGAAAATCTGTGACCGGAAATGATAATTTAATTTTTGCTGTCGATTAAAATTCATGCCGTGGAAAATACTGACACTGTCCGTTCCGCAATCAACGTAACAATTTCAAGTCCTATTTAAGTAAAAAAAAATTATTTAAATCTTAATCTGTGCCTCATGCTGCGTGGCTGCACGGAAAGCAGTTTCTGAAAATATTCTAAACATCTTCGTTTTACGTTTCAATGAGATTTAGACGTAAGCCTACAACTCAGTGTTTGGAAGACAGCGTCCGATATCTTGTCCATCTGCTAAGCAGAGCGTTATCATCATCTCCCGTACCCCTGGCGATCATTCGTCCTGTAAACTCGCTCTCTCGCCAGACACTATCGCTCCCCCTCGGGGAGGGGGGGGGCGCAGGGGGGGGGCAATATCTATGGGACGATGTCCCATAGATAATCGGGACAAGGGGTTTGTCTTTTGTTAAAAAAGAGATAGGAGGTCGGACTTCATTTGAACTATTCTCCACTTTTTCCGCTTCAGAGACAACTTACTGCCCGGGTGTGGGGGGGGGGTTATATCAATTTTATATGTTATACGCAGAAATACATGCAAATTGACCGTACTGAAAGAGATAAAACATAAAGAAAATCAGAAGAATTGAAAGAATTATGCAAGAAGAATGATCATGTAAAAGAATTATATAAGAAGAAACATTGGAAGAAATTAAATTGAAGTAAAAAATATGAAGTAAACTTCTTTTTACTTTAATAGTAAATTTAAATAAATTAATAACAGATCAAAACGCAGAAGTGACGTCCGATTGAGTTAGGGGTCTGCTAGTTTTGCTTAGGGGTTCAACCCCTCAATTCTTCGCACAAAGGTATGAGAGCCTGGGACTCAGGGAGACGACTCCGCGTACACACGACTCCGCGAAGACGGAGCTATACCGGCTGATATTCTGGATTGACGCTGTGGACGCTGGAAGAACGTCGAGGCTTATCGCGTGTCCTGGTTACGACGAGCGAGCCTCAGCGAGGATATATTGTCTCCCGGCAGAGCTGGCGTCCTGACAAGCGGTCACGTGAGGGCCTGGCTGAGTCGATCGACGTGTAGATCATACAAGCAACAGGGCCAGATAGCACGCCGTGCAAAGATGGCCGCCAATACTGCAACTTGGAAATTTATTGCTGTTATATTGCAGCTATATTGCTGTAATATTGATGTTATGTTTCTGCTACATTGCAGGTATATTACTGTTACATTGCACCCTACTGCGAAATTTAATAGTATCTGTAGAGTTTCAGGGTTTCATTAATGGTCGTTTTTGGACTGGCCTATGATGATATCGTGCTGTTCGCGACGTCCAAAAGTTTGCCGTAGCTGGAGGAGATAGACGGTCAGACTTCATGTACAACAAATGAACGAATATGATTGGATAGGCCTAACTATCATGCGTCGAAAACATAAAAATATCACGCGTCTAAAAAACCGGCCCTTAACCTATCGCTAAACAAAGAATACTACCACTTTTACTAAGAAGCACCGCCCTAGGACGGGCTCCGATGCAGTTCCAATAATTGCTCTGATAACCTCAGCAATAGCCACCACTCCACACCCGCATCGCGACGCGCCTCAATTTGCATAGCGATTTGCATCGCGTTTGTTCAACGTCCATTAGGCCGTAGAGGCGGAAAGGTCGCGGAATTAGGAGGCGGGTCTGGGGCGATAATAAGAGCTCAGACTATTTGAGCATCTATTCGTCACCACCAGTGCTCTGCCGCCTCGCGGCATCCATCCATGGCATGCGGATTGAAGGATGGTATCTGGTGATTGTATCGTTGCAGCCTCGCTGTATGCTACAGGGGTCCCGTGGACTATTTGCATGCAAAGCTGTTGCAGAGTGCAGCGACAGATTCGCGCCTTTCGCTCGGATTTCACCATTGCAATGGTCCCGCTTAACTCTAACAACACGACATATAGGCTCCCCCGCCTATGTCGTGCTTAGTGTTTTTCACTTAGGCCTACTTCTGTAAACTACACTATAATTTATTTTCGACAAAATGTTTATGAAAATAAATGGTTGACCTTCGTTAGCAACAGACAACATCCGTCACTTAAGGTTTTCCTTTCAACGACTGTCGCGCTGAGTTGTTATTCGTAGTAATACTCCCGGGGTCTGTTTCTCAAAATATCTTAGGC
Source organism: Chamaedrilus cognettii (assembly GCA_034695025.1). NCBI lineage: Eukaryota > Metazoa > Annelida > Clitellata > Enchytraeida > Enchytraeidae > Chamaedrilus > Chamaedrilus cognettii. Next base: position 9,500 of record JAQIWG010006504.1, on the reverse strand, counting down.
ATATTTTAGTCTCAAGAAGTTCTTTTAAAAACAGCCTATTCAGAAAATATTATCGAATGCCATTTTAAACTCCGCACCGCCAAGCGCTCTGCACCAAATGACAGTCATGGCGATCGGCGAATGGATTCATTAAAAAATCTGATTTAGATTTAAGTTCAGGCTTAAAATTAGGAAATTATTGAGAAATGGGATCCAGGCCGAGTAACTGTTGGCGTCTCACTTAACTTTAATTCAAGACTTTGATCGCCTAACCGTCACTGTCTCAAGAGTGCAGCGACCAATTTACAAGACGCAGGTGCGCAGTTGGCGCTCAGTCTTCCATCGTAATTCAGCGCTCGGTTAAGAACTCTATCCTCTACGCTATGAGACCATAACGAGTGTAAGCACTGCAGTGCACTTCTCCCCTGTTGAATTACGGTTGGCGAGGAATAGAGTCACGTGATCCCGGCCAGCTAAAGTCTCCGTTACCGGCGGAATTAACTCAGTTCGCCGGCAAGCGATGCTGATTATTTTTTAATGCGGTTAGACGGAGATTTCCTTCGAGGACCGCGGAGACAACGTCATGATGCATTGTGCAATAATAGCGCACCCTATAACGCCTATACTATTTCGCAATGTTTTTGGTGATGATGAAGAACATAACGTTAATGCAATGGATATAGGCCTAAGGCCAAAATTGAATATTTTGCCGTGTCTTGGACTCTAAGCGATCGTAGAGATCAAATTTGTTATAAAATGCTCATTCACGTTATACGTTACCCATTGGCTTTGCAAGGGCTGCACGGGGTCAGTTATTTGCGATTTGTTGAAATCATTCAAATAAGCGCAAGATTGGCCTGTTGAAATTGTCGCGTTGCTTTAAGGTTAAACTTTCATCACATGGACGGCGGCGCAATCTGAAGACGGATTAATACAGACATTTAATAATTTTGCTCAGCCTTCCAATTTCTCTTAAAGCCCAGGTGCATATTCTGCCGCGTATTATTTCGGACACAGGCTAAACACACGGCTACCGCTGTTTGCAGTTGACCGTAAAATTGACGGTGAAATCATTTAACTTCAAACCGAACGGTCGCCAAACAATCATCTACAGACTGTTCTACGTTTAGTTTGGTCTGAGCAGCGAGTGGATGATACAGATCAAAGGAAGGCTGTCCACAGATTGACATTGTAACCGTGTGTCGACGTTCTGCTCGCTTGGTCGAACACAGCTGTTCAAGCACTGGAGGCAAGACACATGCAAGTGGCTCTCAATGCTGTGGTCTGTCAATAGTGCTCCTATCGAATGATCACTGAATAGGTTATACTGTCCGGTCAACATTGCTCTTATACCAAGAGGCGCGCTGGCGGCTTGAGCTCGCGGAAAAATGAACCGTTCAAACATATAATTACTCAATTCCTAAGACAAAATTTGACCGATAACAATGGGCGGAATTGAAAATGATTTAAAGACTTTTTTCCAAAAATTCTCATTGTCAGACAATCAAAAATTTATCTAAAATTATTATAGAGTTTGGTCGGAGAACGCTTTACGCAAGAGCTCTCTTACGCAAAGCGTTTTCCGACCAAACTATTATAGTTAGATAAATTTTTAATTAAGGATGATGTGAAAGCGATATCGATATTCTATATTAATCCTCTTCTCTTGTATGAATGATGCTTCTCCAATCTGCTCACGTTGGAAGTGATAGCCGGGGTTCCGTGTGTTTTCTCAAATTGGAAGGTCATCAAAGGCAACAGCGCTCTCGGCGGTCGTCAGACGACACAACTCAGGTTCATTCATGCACGCTGTTGCTATACTAGAGACTTCATGCACCCCATCGTCACGCCCGGACTTCCCTGTATTCCTACCCTCCACCCCTTAGAGGCAGCGGCGTCGACCCATGAGTGCCAGCTAGGGGTGCTCTGGCCCCCCTATTTTTGAAGTGTTTGAGGGACTCACCTTTTTTGACATGGTCTTAATTTTTTTATTGGACATAGACAAATGTGCATAGACTATGACGCGCGTAACTATTTTTGCTAAATTTATTTTGTCTTCAAAGTCTCCGTCAACTATCCCACGCCTCCCCCCCTCCCCGGTCGTGACATTTCATGTGGGCACCGCACCCCCCCCCCCCCCCACGGTTTCTTGAAACGGATCGATCCATTCTCAGAAGAGTGTAAGCTGTCTCTATATTTGCACCTTAGCCCTGCTGTCAGCCTATCGGCTGCACGTCAGGGAGAAAAGGTCAGTCCTCATTGGTCAAATCAAAGAGACTTGCTAATTGATTATCTGCGCTTTTTAATTAGCCCCTCTCTTCTCTTTTGCAAGAGCTTCTAGGTCCAGTTGAAAATGCAATAACCAAGAGATCAATATAGGAGATTTTCATTATTTTCATCGGTAATCCATACGTGGCTTTCAATTTAACTTTACAATTTGTCCATCGATGCAAATATCGTCATGCTAAATACCTAAAACTTCAAGAGGCAATAATTGTCTGATTCACGTAAGCTACTCGAGTCCCAGCAAGCTGAGATTAGTGAGATATCACAACCCGACTTAAGCACAGTATAATTCCTGTGAAACAAATTGCAGCTATTCAAACGATGAACGAGAAGAATACACCGTGACGCCACGTTTACCTAACGGACTAACGCTCTATTACAGCCTCAAACGCAACCCCCACGAAGTCACGCCAACCCGTACAGTTTCTCGATCTTTCGAAGACATCGCTGTGCACTGTTTTGCCGCGCAGCCTCAATTAACTCGCGCCGCGGAAGAGTTGACGTAACGTGTTCTCACAATGGCCGGGGGAGGGACGTAGCACGACGCGATACAAAGTAAGCAGTGTTCGGCAACTGGCGTGGTTCTCTGAACCACGGCGTAGTGAGCGATGTTTGCGCGGAGATCTGAGACGAACGGCGAACGAATTTGATTCCGTTCCCTCGTAGCCACTTAGCCAATATATTGGATATAGTGTATTTTTAAATTCTACACTATGTTTCATTCAATTCTATGAAGTGCAGAATGTATGGATATAAATTCAATCTTTACCTTTAACCCGCGATCGAAGGAAAGCAGAGAGAAGTCAGGTTGCAAGGGGGAGGGGGAGGGCACGGGGGGAGGGGGAGGGGGGAGGGTAAGGGCACGGATAAGCGCTATTAAACACGGACATTGACCCACAGTAATCTTATTATTGGTCGTTGGATAAAAGGATATCAAGCCGGTATTCAAACTTCAAAACTTAAAAGATGATAAGATTTAGTTTACCACAGGCTAAGTCTTATCACCCTTCCAACAACATGTAGCTACCAGCGACGTGCAACGACGTCTGCCTAAGCGCAGTTCTGTGCTCTGTTCGTACACTATAAAGCGCGTCAGCACATCTATGTTCCACATAAAGTCATACTTTCTCAAAGCGTGTTATGAATTTATTTATTGATAATAGATTTGTCATTGACAACGCTTAGTTTGTAATAATTTTAAATAATTTGTTGTCTTATGTCGGCATAAAAAATCTTATTTAACTATAGCCCAATTATTGGTATATTATATCGCCATCCTATCGGCCTTTTTGCTCCGTATTGTTTTTCTTTGCCACTTTATACAATTGGATCACGAGGGCAGACACGTATTAAACTTGTGCGGGTTAAAAGGGCGGAGTTCAGATCCACTGCACGTTATTTTAGAATTAGTGGTAAGAGCACAGGGCGGGTCAAGACGCGTCTGAGATCCCTGGTCTCGAATGAGAGACTCCTCACGTTTATTTGGGATCCGCGGCTCATCAAATATGAAATCCGGTTAAGTTTAAGCAACATGTTGGTGCTCCTGATACTACATGTGCGTGATGTGTGATGACTGATAATAAGACTTTCAATTGAGCAATGCTATTACTGCACTTCGATTGCTGCATATCGTATGACATCGTATACTAATAGTATATATTACATAAAACGATTTTTAAAATCCGCGCCAGACTTTATTCGCCAATGATGAATTTCCCATAAAATTGACACGTTTTATTTTCTGGAAAAAGTGAGGCCCCCATCTCTTATATCCCACTTCCACCACAGTGCAGACCTCTGACGCCTCTGACGCCCTGACGTGAAAGTAATAAAGCGAGAGGCGAGCTTGTTTCGCGCTCTCCGCGTAATGAGACCACGTGACGCGGAGCGGAAGCGCCACTTCCGGTCAGGCGGCGTTGAAAAGGCGATTAACGAGCAAACTGATATTCTCAGACACACACGGGGGAACTGTGGCTGTAGATTGAACTGAGCAGCCTTCCTGTGCACATGGAACTATAGCGCAGTCAATATGGCGCCCGTTTGAGTTCGCAGAATTATATTTGTAAATAATGGGCTTATTTCATTTTATAGTACGGCAATCTTTTTCCTGCTTTCCCAGGAACTGTTAATTATCAGTGCATGGGTCATGGTTATCTTTACAAGTGCTTTCGCAGTCATGCTACAAACGCATAATAGACTCGTTAATAGACAGACAGCAGAAGAACCGACACAAATTTTGACTGAAATCCAGCATTTATTGATTTCACAGCACGCGGGCAACTCTGTTTTATTTCTCTGGTTGATTCGGCGTGCCTTTCTGGGCATATTTTCCTCGAACCGTTCCTCACAGTTAGCTCTGCCACGCGCCTTGCCTTGCTTCGCTTGTCGCTGCGGACCGCGGTGCCGCGAGGTGTCAGCGACGAGCAATCGCAATGTCGCCTCGACGCTAAATTGTTCCATTGCAAAAGAGCCACAGTATACAATGTACGAATGGCGACGGTTATTTCCTTTTTAAAACATGAAATGTGGTGCAATACGCAGTCAAATGGCGCAAATCAAATCCACGAGTCTCGTCTGTTCGCCTCCAGAACTTATGTGGTGTCAAAGTGCTCTCGCATGAATCGAAATTGAATTATTTAACGAAAACTTCTGCAATGTGATAGATGAACGATAACTTTTTAAGGTTCTGCCATAAGCTTAGGCCCGTCGACAGTATAATCTTTGAAGCTTAAGCTGTCAGTAGTTTCACGCCAAATGGAAGCAAGCAAGCATGCAGTCCAAATCTGTCGCCGTCGGTATATTCTATTCCGTTGATTCGTACCGCGGTCCACCCCGTTGCCGCAGACATGTCGCAGCGATAAATATCTTCATTAGGAGTCGACGCTGCTTTCCTCTTTCGGTCGGTCGTGTTGCGCTCTGTGCTGCTATGCATGGCAGGGCCTCCAGACACAGTCCGCGCCTCTAGACTGCTTCGTTCAAATTTTATATCGACGAGCACATATTATTCTAACGCGAAGTTGTAAACAGAATATGCTGTTGAAATTTACAATGTTCGGTTGTAAAGGGTGATTTCCCCCTTACTTCCTTTACTATGCGTTGATGCAGAACTTTGTAAATTTCCACACAGACGTCAGGCGTCAGTACAGTTTGCTCGCTCTCCTTAATTGCTTATTAAAATACCGTTTTGCGTGCGTGTCTATCAGCGACTAGCAGGCAGCAGCAGCACAGAAGCAGTGGCGTACACCTGGGACCCAACGCGCAAAGTATTCAGCACGGGACACACTGAGAGCGGGACCCACGGGGGAGTGGATACAGCGACGTCTTGTTAGGCAGCGCGGACATGTTGATACCGCGCGCTGACGGTGGCATTCTTCTGTGTCTGACGAGTGCTGACGTTCTGCGATACAATCGTGTGCTGGGAAGGGAGAGAAGTGACGCGAAATGAGCTCACAACGGAAAGTATAGCTGTGGAAGGTCGCGTGAATATTGTGTGACTTTGTAGTCAGGAAGTAAAACATCAGCATCAAGGATGAGTGACGAGGAAAAGACTAGAGAGTTTGTAAAGTTCATTGTTTTCTAAGATTGCTAACCGATTGATCAGTTAAATACTGATGAAATTCTATTATTCTTTTCTAATTCAAAGTTTTTTCACTACCGTCAATTTATTACAAAATGGACTAACCTCCTTGTATTTTGACAGTCAGTAATGCTCTATCGCTATCATTTTTAGATAGCAATCTTGTGATAATACTATCTTAAATGATCAATACTATCTTAGGATAAAACGTTGCAATCTTACTAAGCACTGTCAATGAGTCGATTAATTCTAAAACGTTCATTTTGTCAAACCGTCACTGTGTGGAATGTGTCTTCATTATCATTCACACTGAGCAGTGGTCCAGTTGACGTTGCGTCACAGTGATCCTCTCCGAAGTATCCCCGTCACGTTATCGCGCACTCCTGCAATTGACGCTCGGTTTCTCCCGAGCGACTCCCGTCCTTTGCGCGCCTATTGTTCGCGCCACGTCTGCTCAAACTGATATCACTTTGCGCTGTCTCCGTGCCGCAGTCGTGTTTGATTCTGAAGCTGTCCGAAGTTTCGCAACAATGCCACGAGTGCCTTAATTTAACCGCTAGCGTTATGGAGAAAGCGACGCTCTTTCAGTTCGAGTGACTACGTTTAACGTATTAAACGACCCGTTGACTCGATGCCCTTTCATTCTATGACGAAGAGTCGTTCAAAGCCATTCACGGGCCATTCATGTGCGCGTGATCTTGTTCTGCGAGCGCTAATGTTATCAAAAGTAAATTCAGTCCGAAAAAGTCCCTTAGTCAAGGGATACTAGCTGTCTCAAACCGATCCGCTGTAAACTTTGCAACAGACATTCCTCAGTCCACGCGCATTTAAAATAACGGTATCCTCGCTGCTCGACATTAAATTTCGCCATTGTTTTGCTCGATGCACCATTTGTGAGCCGACATTAAATAGCGCTTGGCATCCATTGTTCAGAAGTGGAACACATTTTCAATAGTTTCATCTCATTTATCCTATGCTAGCTCACTAATTTCTCACACATTTCACACTCAATATCGTACGCACCCCCCCCCCCCTGCACCCCCCCTCGCAACCCCCCCGAAGAACAATCCAAGCTGCCATTCACGCGTCCCGTCCTGTCTCAAACCACCACGGCCAGCCATGTATAGAGGCTAGTAATTAAGCGACTCGACCCGATTCATTCGGATATTAAACATTGACTTAATTAACTCGAGCGATCCATCAATTTAACGAGTTTGACGAAATTAAGGACGCTGAACACGGCGACGGTGTGAGACTGTATGCAGCAGGGAACGTGCTACTACAACCCTGCAGGCCGTGTACAGTGCACCTGATACTGTGGCGTCCCTGGCGAATACGCCGTGTTACTGTATCGTTTAAAGCGAGAGTGAACTAATCAGCTAAACCAAACGTCAAGAGTTCAAATATTCCCTTGAGAAAATTCTAAGGACGAGTCTGAAAATAACATAGTTCACTATTGGATTACGTAGCGTGTATGTATGACGCTGTTTTATGTTACGAAGCTGCAGAATTAGTGTACAAAATCAATCAAAGTAAATCAATGACTTTCATTCGCAGTGCAGTTTTGGATGGTTTAACGCAATCATAATTGTTTGCACGAACATTAGGCGCATAGGCACTGCGTGGTTTGCTGATCACTTGTTTGCACTTTGAGAAAGTATGCTCGACCACATGCGTTGACCATTTGCTTGCCCTTTGATCCTTCTTGCATTGTTTTTGAGGAAGGAAGCCAGAAGGTCCTTTGTACATGAAACATCGTCTCTCCTTTGAAATACCGCTGCAGGTGCATAGCGCCATTCACTCTCAGCGGCGGCCTCTGACATTGGCCGCCTGTTCAATGGCGTCCCGTCTGCCCCTTAACACTAATCCGACCACTGCACGTGAAACTTCGCACCTCGGCCTATCGTCGCGGATCTTTCATGTAAATATCAGTGTATCTCGAACCTGGCTGCTCTAAACGATATTTGCATAATAAATTGTGTGCAACAAGCTCTGCGAGTCTCGTTACTGTTCCCTTCCATAAAATTAAAGAACGTCGCGGGAATGGCACGTGATTGCAGGCTATGTGCGTGATAGGGGGGAGGGGGTGACACTGTGAACAGGTTCGGGATCAATTTTGATATAAGCTACAGCTGTATTGCCGTATGATGCTAATTCACGCCAAACTCACACATTGTTATATTTAACCTCAGCGAGGACACTTTCAGTGCGCCATGATGGAACAACCGACGCATTATAATACCATAGAGGCAAGCCACGAAGGGCGGAATGCGAAATATGCACATGTACATCATTCATTCACTAAAAGCGGACGATCAACACACTTCTCGCCATTTCGTTCCATCCCTTCCACTCCGCCTAGCTTTTAGTCTTCCAGTCTTCCAGCCTCCGGACTGCAGTCAGTTATCCGACCAGCTATTCATGCCGCCGCCCGCCCGCCCCACTAGTGACCGATTAATAGAACGAGATTTATGTTCGAGCGGTCTGCATGCACAGAGCATGGCGCGCGCTAAGTAGCCCATAGCTGCTGCACGAAAACACACTGTCATCAGCAGCTAGGAAGGAATCAAAGCGGTGGGGGAGTGGGGGGGTGCACCCCCCCCCCCAAGCGTGACAAAAAAGTGGAATTAAACGTTGCATCAAAGCAGTGGCCGATAAGTGTAACACTTCGGCATAAGGAGTCAGAGGTATTTAGACTTCTCAATTAATGCCACAAATTATGCATGAATGTAAGTAGGCTAATAACTTTTTTCATTTTTGACACCTCGCTGAGAACAGTGACAGGCATTGATTTAGACATGATAATTAGATAGAAAAAGGTCCATCAATGCTTCCAACCTCCCACTTGCGATTTTTGTTTGAAAGGAAAAACTGTTTTCAGTTACAATCCGAATTGTTTTGCTGTACAGCAAAGCTGGGAACATTCATCACCCCGCCCCCCACACACACCAACCAATTCTGGATCCGTCCTTGGTCAGCAGCAGCCCAGTAGTCGACAGAATGTCATGCGAGCAGCGGCGGATGTTGAGCCCTGCATGCGGGTCATTATTAAGTCTTTTAGAGGCGGCGGTCTGCATGAGCTGGGGACCTCAGAAGCGCGCGGTCGACGGTCTGCAGCAGATGGCGACACACGCGTCCTACAAAGCCGTCAAAATCCTAGGACGTCCTGCAACTTTGGCATGTTATAAAGAGAGATTTATCTCTGACAAGCCGCTGAAAAATGTGCAAGATAACTTTGATGTACTGTATATATACATATATATAGTAAGATAATCTTCAAACGCCGCGGCAGATTAAAACCAGTGTAGTCACCGATATGCCGGATTCAGCATGAGCTGATTCCCGGCTTTTCTATGTTTGCTTGACTCCATCCATCCTCAGTCGTCACTTCTTCTTTAGGCTCTTCAACCCCGGGGCATAATTAGACCTACTGAAGAAAAATTTACAAATCCACATGTTCTCGCGTAAGATAGTTTTATCTCTATCGTGCAGAACTGGCGATGGGGGGGGGGGGGTTCTAGGCGTAATTCTAGTATATATGAATCTTTTATTCACCACGAAGGTAGCAACACAAAATAAACAAATAAATAAATGATACAACGACCAGCATTAAACACCAACTTGACCGTCATACACAAACTTAGCGCTATCGGGCTAT
>JAQIWG010006503.1:0-13228 GCA_034695025.1 Chamaedrilus cognettii | reverse complement strand
AAATCCCTAATACAAAGTGTCGGTACTTTATTCGTCCTTGTGCTATTTCCACCCGATGGCCCACAAATGATTGACATGCGCTGCCATTCTAGAAGGACTCATAGCCGTTGTGAATGCCGCTAGCCAGGCAGCACGCGAGCACTATGCCCAGTATCTGTAGAACAGGAAATCAGAGTTCTTATGGCAACGTTAAAAAATTCATGAAAAGAAGAAAGAAAAAGAAGAAAGGATCACAAGTCGCTTTTTAAAACACTGGGCTTATTCTGTGAAGTTAAATACCATGTGACATGCCGCATGAACTATTCATAATCTGGCAATGGCAAAAAAGATGTCTAAGACATCAGCGTAACGCGTTCCTACCGCTGTGCTTCAATGTAAAAATGTACCAAATACTTATACCGCGTCATAAATAATAACTTTGAATATAACTCTGAAGGTGCGCAAACCTGCAGTTCAGCCACTCCAACTGCGACGCTGAGAATAATGATGATGGCAAGTGAAGAAACATTCATCATCTTGGCAAAGCATCCCTGTCCAGAAGAATTAATAAAAGTATCAATTTGTCAGCCAAACAGCATTCCTGGCATGAGATTTAGTGCACTCAAATAATAGGTACACCCGCGAAATATTTGAGACAGTTTAAATCAAATAGTTGCAGGCAAGCTACAAATTTTGGTGAAGTTTTTTTTGGTGAAACCTTGTACATGTACACTCAGAATCAAGCAGATTGAAGTTCAGTATTTAATCATAATCATCGCTAATTTCTCTAATTTATGACTGACAACCTTAGAAACCCTGATGATTGGATTGAGTTATCAAGATCAAAATTTATGCTAAGGCTAAGCTTATAAAAAACCAACTGAACCCATCAAGCTGGCTGAAATTTTTAAGCTAAAAATCTGTCTTTGTGTTCATCTTAGGGAATAATCAATCAATAGATGTCAAAAATGCTAATCATCTAACAATTTTTGCAAAATTTTAATGTCAAATAAATTATCATAAATTGCAAAAAAATGTATTGCAGACTTCATGAAAGATAGTTGATGTGTTTCCAGTTTCAAGAACGTTCTTTCCACATTGCTCTTTGTAGACATCAGGCAAGCAGCAAGAATCAGGAACTGAGCCGTGAAGCTGTTTATTGGAGGCCCAGTCCGAATAGTTGTTCACTCCACAGCAATGCATCTACAAAATTAACAAAATGCAGAATCTGTGTAACCCCAAAAAGTATCCACCATGCATAGCTCGAAAAGCTAAAATGATATTGCAATGCTGATCGAGAGCTGTATCCAAAAAATCTTCCGAGAAGAATCCTATTAGAAATGCAAATAAACGAAAGGAAAAGGGCATTGTTCTGTCACAAAAGTTTAGACACTACAATTCTGGTGTTAGATTTTTCTGTTTTTTTCACTACAATTCTGCTACTAAAGTTTCTTCAATTGAGGTGTTAAAGTTTCATATTGTCTACTCTAGAATTCTGGTATTAGGCTTCTGAGTTCAAATTTCACTTGTACTACTCATCAGAGATGCATTTTTTCATACCAACATAAAAGAATCAGCATTTGAATGCTAAATTGTCCAGTTATTCAAGGGAGATTTGTTTGAATAATCGTGGATCAATCTCTAGTAACCAATCCCTTTCGCATCAAATGGATCTCAGACAATTTTTTACTACACCGATTTGCCAATTAACGGTTAATTTCAACTCTCCATTCAACAACTGGGTATAACTGGGTATTAATGTCTAGTATTTGACTCTTCAATTATATATATTGATGGCAGGTTAGCCTACGTCTTGCTGCGCGTGATCCCAGGACTCCTGGACCGCCTTGCCTCCCGGGTAGGAGCGGCTCGACTCGAGCATAGCCTCACGAATCAACACGTCGATCTGAAGGGTGTTAGCAAGCAACTTCACTCTTACAATCAATCAAGTCAAACTTTTGTCACAATGACTAAGCCCTATGTAATTTCATGTCAATAGTATAATATAATGCTAATATCCAAATAACTTGAATCTATTGTTGCATGGTATAGCTAATATCAAGAAAATAAAGTCTTGGTTTTAATGCCGATACTAAGCACTGATGTCAAAAGCATGGCTTGACAATGATCGTGTTGTTTGTCAGAGAGTTCGCCAAAGCATATCAGACTAGTTTTATTACCATAGGGCCTAGGCTACAGTACAAAGAGTTTTGAATGCATTGGTGTAAAATGGCAAGTTTAATTTAAGCAACAAGTCAAGAACGCATGCTTACAAAAGCCTGAATAATTATGTAATTAACTTTCATACACTTACATCAACTTCCGTACACTGACACCTACTGCAAAAATTATTTTATTTACCAAATTTTATTGCTTGCGCATTAATTTTTATCTTGATAACTCAATCCAATCATCAGAATATGGAGGAAATGGGTTTGAAAAGGAAGAGCTAACGGTGAAATTACCTCATGGCGCATCACGTGAGCCACAACTCCCCCAGCAATTTCCACGGTGAAAAGAATTCCGAGGACGACTGCAAACTGAACCAAACTAACATCATTGGCATCATTTTTAAATAACACATCACATTTAAATTTTACAACAATTCACAACTGATTAACATCTGCTAAAACGAAAGGAGAACATACACTGATACCTTAAATCAGTAGCCATGCAACTTCTGAAAGATTATCAGTACAGCTCATAATGGGCCACTACTTGAACGCTAGTGGTCGTCCAGCCTCCAGACATAAGCCCCTATTCCTGAAAGTGGTGCACCGTGGAGATATGCATCGTAGGTTACTTACAGATGTAGAATCATTGCAACCTCTATGCTTCTGCATTAGTGACCATCTGATCTTAATCAGTGCTTCAATGATAACCCCAGCGCCTATCCCCTATTAATACTGTTCTAATTTTCAATTCATCATCGTGTAAAAAGATATTAAATAGATGCGATTATAATTTGTTGGTATGCAAAGTAGCGAATATTGTATGTTAATTGTGAATCGAACTAGTTAAATTAAATAAATTAATTAATTATTAAATTTAATTAATTAAAATGAATTGATCATAAAAGGAATCATCGATCTCTCTCTCTCTCTAGTGTGCTGCCGCGTGGAAGGTCCTCGGCATCCAACTTTTCTTGTCTCATCGATGGTGAACGAAAACTATAAAAAAAAACAATAGCAGCCAGCTGCTACTACCGTGAGAACAAGACAGCGGTTCTCCCTGAAGGCCCCGCAGCATCCCACAAAGCCTATCGTGAACGTCACGAGTCCCACTCCGATCAACAAGATGGCGACGTAGTTGACGGGAGAACCCTGGAAGAAGGCGAACTCCGCGTTGAACCTTGTCTGTATCAGCGTCCCGGCCACGATCAGTAGCAGTCCAGCGATCTGCGCGGGGAAAACAGTTCCTGGTGTTTGTGTATGGTGTATATGTATGTTTTTATTCATGCAGAAAGCGTAGAGAATATAGTACATATAAATACAACTTTTAAGAAAAAGTAACGATGAATAAGTAACGAGTTATATAGCAGTGTGACCAATATGACTATACAAAGACAACGTTAATCAATATGATATGAATAGGAATGTCCTATAGGTCGTTATATTGTTGAAATATTCAAACACGGACTGCTAGGTTTATGATACATAAACTTTGGGCGGAGAAGAGAAACTAGACTGCATAAGTCATTCAATTCTGTGTCGGTCCATTTTCACTAGCGATAAATTGACTGTGTAGGGCCTACATGTATGACATGAGTCAATTGTTTTCTAAATGAACTGAATTGGATGTAACAGGCATCAACTAAATTGAATTTGAAATAGCCTAGTTCCATGCCTCCAAATCACTGTTTAATTTTGTAGAGACTATAGCCACTTGCCAGCGCAAAGACATGAACTTTATTATAATTCGGGTGTTTGTGACGTGTATCTGGTGCAGAAGAAGGCTACGCTTAATTCTTATGTAGATCATTTCTAGAAATTACTTGAAGCACTGTTCGAATTGCAGACTGGGACACAATATCATACGATTTTTGGTTGAAATTATCAAGTTTCACTCAATTGAAAGAACATAAATTATCGCACCATACTTTTTTTCAACCGGACATTGATTTATCAATGGTCTGTATAACATACGCCAACGGTAACTATCACAGACATTACATAGCCTAAAAACTGACAAGGCATCACGCCTACAGCAGTCACCGTGCGCAACTTTTAACTACAACATTTTGATACAGCTGTTACCAGAAAGATCAATTTCTCCTTTTGGTTAATCAATGATGCAACTAAAGGGCTCAATTTCACCTTGTCACTGCTGGATATAGACGACATACCAATACGATGACATTCGGTATGGGCATTGGTAGGTTACAACTTACATGACATTGTTGCCTATTTTCCCATAACTCCATACAAATATGATGCTCCTAAAAATTACAAATAACATTTCATCGACAATCCACTAGCAAGCCTATATCATTTGTTCATGGATATCATCTATATTCTCTAAGGTTACAAACGCAGAGACTTCAGGCATGGGGCAAAATCACATATAATTATTACATATGTGCATTTTGTAATTGTGCCAAACTTTTCAAAACTTGTCATGAAAATTTGCTTACTCTGAGTATGTATGTAGACAGTAGGCCTATGTGCATGTATGAAGGCCTATGTGTGTATACTGCACATGTAACGCACCAAAAACACGTCATGCAAATGGAGATGAAAAAAAAAATCATTTGCTCGTTAATGAATTTTAGGTGAGAGAGAAATGCAGCAGACCACAATTTACATGCAGAGAGTGGTTTTGAAGAAAAGCTAAAAAAAGCCTGAGGTCTGGCAGTTCACAGCCATTATCAAACTCAATAAGCTTAATTTAATGTATTTCTTTTGTCAAATGCAAAAGCTTGTAAGCGTTAATTAGGTTATCCATAAAATTAACACATGAAGACCACATGACATACTAATATCATGTAGTTGACAAGAATGTGTCAAAATATCAGTTTAATAAAAGCTTAAATTGTCATTAATAAGTGAACTAGATTAACTCAGGTATTTATTTTCTAGCCTAGTGATCATGAGCATCTTAACTGCTTATCTAGAAAGACCCCATGCTATAATAGTTGTCAAACACCGCGTGAGGTCCACTTACAAACAGGACGAGGTTGCAGAGGAAGAGAAGATATTTCAAACACTTCTTGATCCCGGAAGCCATCGTTGACGTTGATGAAATTCTTGATTTCTCTCAACAATAAATCTTAGACCTGTCAAATAGATGCAGCACTTGGTCAGTAGGCTAGTCAACACGACTCGTTCTTACAACAATTTTATGAATTACAGTACATGACATTATAGGCCTACATTATCAGCTAAGATTTATAATTGTCATGCCTCATAGTACTGTTGAGCTACATGTGAGCCTAAATGTATGAGCGGGGTCATCTGGCTCTAGTCGCGGCTCGATTAAAGCAAGCCTATGCAGATTAATGATAGGCCTTATAGGAGGTTAGAGCGATCACTCTTCTCACTAGACTATCATGGATGCCGCTGAAGTTGGAATTTGAAAATACAAAGTTGAACTCGATGCCTGGTATTTATTTTAATAATGACGCACACAAACGATGCACGACTGAGACATAATAATTATGTCTCAGTCTACTCAGCCAAATTTAAGATGAGCAGCTGATGCCGGTGTCACCGTCCTCTGGTAATGCTCGTAGATTGACGTAATATTGCATACAATGTCATGTAGGCCTAACAGTGAAGCAGTGACAACGATGCGAGGTGCTCGACTCGTAGGTTATTCATGACACTGTATGGAACCAACGTCGCGCTACGACGATTGACCTTGTTATAAGAGAGCAACAGTTGCTGATATGCCAAATTTTTTTTTTTTAAACAACGTAGGCCCTATCCCTCGCTGTTACACGTTCGTATTTCGCAAATGTGCTTGTAAACAATGCAGTTTATTCGTATTATTAGTCTACGAAAAGGCCCATTGTTACACTCGCGTATGACTTGGATCAAGTCAAGTTCAGTAGCAATTCAGTAGCTCGATTTGAGAATCTAGCTCCCGCATTTCGTTCTCTTCGATTTAGCCGCAAAATGTAGCAAAGTTCTGGTTAATCATTTTGTCACTAGCGCTGGTTCAAAATCATGAGTTATTGACTGCTCTTTGACCCTTTGACCCAGATTTCACGGTTGAATGAATTCTATATACGACTGGATGTTCTAAATGTAAACGCTGTTAACAATATTCATATTTACTTTAAATTTGTTATTTAAATAAAATGGGCCTGGTAGAACTTCTTCGGACATGAAGCCGTCTGTAAATATTGATTGCCATATAGGCCTGCCAAGATATAGCGCTGTGAATTTCTCGGCTATTGCAAAACAATGATGAATCAATATCGTTAAGGACTGCACAAAGATGCTTTTTTAAAGCCGCAGGACCAGCGTTGCCTCAAATGTCCTTTTCCGATCATTGGATCGATCAGATTGGTGCCTTTTTAGGGCATACCGGCCGATGGGCTTTTTGTGCAACTCTCAGAAAGAAGTGCAAATGCGCTTTTTTGCCTCCCCCCCTCACCACCCCGCCCCCCCAAACCCAACAGCCTATCGGAACACCTGTAGCAGGTTCACTTATATGGACTAGTCCGCGCTGTGGTCCGCGTTTTGGGAATTTGATAAATATTATTATATATCGAACAGTTGGCTACTCAAATCAGGTAGAGTTAATAAATACTGACCCATTATAAAGGTTGCTTTCGAAATACGGATGCCTTTCTGTTTTTCAACGAAAAAGGAGGTCCCTTAGCCCCAGAACTAATTCGTGTTATTATTATTCTGGGCAGTGGATGCTGGAGATATAGACCAACGGGTGCTTTCAGGTTATTGCTTGTTGCAGCAGCGGCGCACCATATCCAAGTTTTCCAATACAACTACGATTGACAGTGTGACAACTATAAAGTAGCGCTGATACTATGTCTCAATAATCTACTCAAAGAACAGGCTCTCAGGAGTTGGTGCAATGATATATCTGAAAAAGATGCTCAATCTTGGAGCAAGGCAGGTCCCATGGAGTGTACTTTCGAAGGCTGGACGTCGTCTATGGGATGGAACGAGGGCGTTAGGGTCCCAGACCGTGGCTGCGTCTTTGGAGTTCAACATCGAGCATCTGTTCACAGAGCAACATAACGAGATGAGGAGGTCCCTCGGCAAGGTTCGAAGCAGTACAATTTTGGATTGTCGCTGGTTTCTCTTTGTTCGCTCTTTAAAGCCAGATTAAAAACCCATTTCTTGATGACACTTTCTTCTTCTTTAAACCCAGGCTAAAAACTCATTTCTTTGAGACTGCCTTCTGTATGTAGTCTGCTGCACTTCTTCCGCGCCTATGTTTCTAGCAATTTATGATGTTTTTTCATCTCCGTTGGCATGACATATTCTTGATGCGTTACAAGTGTACATGTATACATTCTCCGTTGTAGTTATTTGTAATGTATGATATCTATTAGTGTGCAGATGGCTGGCTAACCTGACAATATACTACAGGCATAGTAGCATATTGATTGAAATCCTAAATAACTCGGAATATCGCTGTGCCTGAGTATGGTTCTTTTTTTTTTGCATTTTTCTTATAAATCCAACCGTATTTGTCCAGCATTTAATATCGCATGAATGATTATTCAAGATATTAAGCATTTAACATATATATTGTGCATGAAGAACAAAGTTCTAGTAGGCCTGTATTGGTTGTTAACCCCTAGTCGGATATTTTAATTAAAATACACTAAAAAGTTGCGACTTTACGACTTTGTGACTTTACGATTTTGCGACTTTGCATCCACTCCAGCCTCCTCCTCAACACGCAGCGAGCCTCGACGAGTCTGTCTGGCATGGCGCTATTTTGAAGCCTTTTTCATCACCTTTCTGCACTATAATGCAGCAATACCAATGAGGTATTAAACTTTAAAAACAAACACTGCATTATATTGTACTAGAATTTTTTCAACAGTGCTAAATTAAAAACACGCATGATGTTTGCTTTAATTATCGAATGTACGGTATCTACTTGTAGTTGATTGATATTGATATCAACCCTTATGTTGAACAATGGGAGAAAGAGAAGTGCTTTCCTGCACACGAGGTGTTTCGCAAATTGGGTCAAGCTGGATTTCTAGGAGTCAACAAGCCGACAGGTTCATATTGCTAAATTGTCGTCGAATGTAACTGACAAGTTTTAAAGTGCGTTCTTGTCAATTTTGAACTTAAAAATTTGAACTTTTTATGTAAGTTGCAAATGAACAGAGACCTACCGATTAAGGAGAGCTGTAGCTTATGGCTTGTAGATATATTATGCAAATTGGCTTTCAGAGTAGCTCAACACTCTTTGTAATTCTTTGTTTAATGCTGCGTACCGTACCAAGATAAAATTTGTTCATGTATGCTGCTGTCCTTTGAATATTGAGTAGAATAATGTCAGTTCAGTGGGCTGCATACCAACCAGCTGAGTATTTAATATCTGGCGCCCTCAGGCCGGGGAACAAAGAATTAGCTTGCAGCCCAGAGCTCCCCGGGCGAGTCGTAACAGGCGATGAAAGAAAGAGGAGCGGCTTTTTGCCGGCTTTCTTGCACAGATCCGGACTGTATAGCCCTTGTGTGCTACACACTAAACTACAGAAAAAATAAAAAAAATAAAAAATAAAATCTCTGTTAGAGTATGGTGGCCTTGGATTGGACTTCACGTACTCGCTTGCGATTGCTGAGGAGCTTGGTAACGTCAACTGTGCAGCCATTCCGATGGCTGTTGGTGTGCAGACGGACATGTCCACTCCGGCACTTACTAAGTAACAGATCATTTAGTATGGGATACCTAGAATGAAAAATACATTTTAAACACTGCATGACTTTATTACAATGTAAACAATGTGATGCTTTTGAAAAATGATGTTTTGTGTTCTGAATGTTAACTATTTTTACAAGGAGAGCTGGAATGAAAAGCATATTTAGACATTGCATAACTTTATTACAATGTAAGCGTCTATGTCATCTATGTGATGTTTTTTTGTCATGTTTTATGTTTTGAATGTAGGCTTAAATCTTAATACAGGCCAATCTTATTTACCTGAAAATTTAACAAGTATTGTGAAAGTTCAAACCTTGACTTTTTTGCATGGTATGGAAGTGTGCTATTTTCAATGATTCCTTATAGTACGGTATCCTACATTATCATATGCGGTACATATCGTGAGGATTGGTTTGCATTGGTGCCTAGGTTTGGCAGCGATAAACTAAAGAGGGAGTTTCTGACGCCTGCCATCAGTGGAGAAGTGGTGACGTGTATTGGAGTTAGCGAACAAGGAGCCGGCTCCGATGTAGCGAGTACGCCACTGTCAACATTGTCATTAGCATTGTATCTTTAATTGCAGCGAAGCTCTAATTACTTATCGTAGCAAGAAAATACACTATCATTAGGTGAAGGGAGTAAGACGTGATGATGCGACGGATAGGGTAAAAGTGGTGGGCAGATATCCATGGCTGCAAATGGCCTACCACTGCGTAAGCGGTGAATGCGACCACAAAATGCGCGTGTGTGTGTGTGCATTAGGCTTTCTGATTGTGAGCTCTTTATTATGTGGTTGTTTAGATAACGTTGTACTGTATCGATCTATAAACTATAGGCAATTGGTTTTTATTCAATTTTGAAATGGGCTTCAGAAGTATCTGCTTTATTGCAATAATCCAGCATTGATGAAAAATTTATGATTCATTGCATTAACTTTCATTTTCCTAATGCCATGGTATGCTTTGCTGACTCTAAATTATGTTTACGTTGTCTAAGTATCGGTAATTAATTCACCTATGACTGTACCACAGTCCAGACAATGATTCTGATATTGAACAG
The DNA here is from genome assembly GCA_034695025.1 of Chamaedrilus cognettii. NCBI lineage: Eukaryota > Metazoa > Annelida > Clitellata > Enchytraeida > Enchytraeidae > Chamaedrilus > Chamaedrilus cognettii. The sequence continues at coordinate 3,334 of JAQIWG010006503.1, read as the reverse complement.
AATTTGTGGCTATGATTTATAAATTATTAAGCGTTCGTCGTGAATGCGTGTTTAGATATAAAGACGAGGGCAGAAAAGCGTGGCGGAGACTACATTATAAATGGGAGTAAGATGTGGATCACAAACGGATTTCAGGTATCATCCGATCGAACTATAACCTTCACTACTTGTAGGTTATTATGGGTGATAGGCCTACAGAGCGAGTCATTAAAAAACAACCCCATAGCAAATACACCATAACTTAGCTAAGAGTTAAACTGTTTGCTTCACATTTGCAGGGATTGGAGCTGATATAATTTGGCACAAGTTTCCCAAATTTCAAGTGAATATATGCATGCGTTCAAAAGTTATGAAAGATTTTATTTAAAATGCAAAAAAACTAAACCAGCCATACATTCGAGCAGCATGAGATTTTTAGGTTACAAATAGGGGTTGTTTTTTTATGACTCCCTCTGTATATATTAGGAGTATATACATCGGTAAATCAGACCATGTAATGTATTTCAACTGGTACCATCTTGTGTTTTCTGTGTAGTAAGATGTGTGTTTCATCAAACAAATAGCAGCATGCTTGCGCAATGCGCATGATAGAAAGGCAACATGCACATAGTTTTACATAACGATCATAAATTTAGTTTGGCACCAGTTCGCAACACAAACCCACATCGAGGTGCTGTGGTGTAGTGGTTAAGGCGTTGGACGCGAGTCCCAGAGATGGGGTTCAAGTCCCTGCGCCGGCAACTATGAAACAATGCCGTTACAGACTCTTCAGCAAGTCTGTTAAACATGTTCACAAGTGTAGCTAGCTGTTAGTGCCGTGCTAGATAATTGTTATTTGGTTGGCGTCAAAAAAGGCATCCGGAAGTAAAAACTCAGCTCGCACAGTTCTCACCAATGCGCACGCATCTAAACCTGTGCGAACACATGGACATTCACAGAATGCAAGTCAATTCAAGAGTTGTTCTGGTTTTTTGTGTAGTATCCGCAATGTTTTGTGTTAGGCGGACTGGATGTGTTTGTTGGCCAATACTGGGGCGGGCTCAAAGCATTCCAACAAATCCCTCATTGTGCTACCAATGAAGTCTCCAGGTTAAAGCAACAGTTTACACAATCTTTGCTGCCATGAGACAGAAATTGTTGTTTATTTTTATTAACCATCATTCAGTATAATTTCGGTGCGGAACTGTGATTGTTTTCATATTTTGATCGGAAAAGGTAATGCATTTACATTTTAATCGATTTTTAAAGACGTATTTTTATATCCTAGAATTCATATTATAATGAATGTCCGAATTAGTTGTTTTAAAAAAATTTGATTTATGTAATATCAAATGAAGTTTACTCGGCTAATGAATTTAGCTTTGGACATTCTTGAATGAATTCTCCACAATGTCGATGCAAATCTTCATTGTGTCAAATTCTGCGAGCCCCTTGTACCAGCCTATTTGGCATTTGTGTTTACAACAATGGCGTACCCCTGCAAAACAAAGAAGTGGCACTGATCCAGACTCAAATACTTTTGCCAGTAAACCCGGCACGTGGACTCACAAATCCCCTGCAAGCCGGGGAACAAAGAATTGGCTTGCAGCCCAGCACTTTCCGGGCGAGTTGTAAAGGCAAATAAAAAGGGAGGAAAGTTTCTGCATGCTGCCGAAAGCGTCTTTCAAGCTCGCATTGTGTTTTGAGATCAGCGTGACAACGTCCGAGCGTACAAATTAATCACTCGCGAAATTCTACACAGGACTTATCGTTAAATTCTGAATATAAATTTCAGGCGTACACTTGGCGCGGAAGATCACCAAGCTCGGCATGCACTGCTCGGACACAGCAGAAATCTTCTTTGAGGATGTGCGCGTGCCCCAGAGTCACCTGATCGGCGAGGAGGGCATGGGCTTCACGTACCAGATGCTTCAGTTCCAGGAGGAACGACTCTTCGGTGCCGCCTCCGGTTAGGCAGCTCTCGCTGTTACGGCTGTATTTTTATGCGTGCTAATATCTTTTTCTTGGAATATACTGTGCTATTATTTTCAGTCGTGACTGTTGATGATTGAGCGATAGGTCGTGTGTCTAATTTTCCAAGTGAGTTTGTTCTCCCGGAGTCTGGGACATTTTGCTCTGCTCTAAAACTGCAGTGCCGGCGAGGAAAAGGTTTTTGTTTTATATTATTATTTATATTTATTCGCCTTCTGATCATGGAAGATTGCGCAATTGCTGTAGATTTAAATGATGCGTGTCACTCTTGGTTTATTAAGCTTTTCATTTCTGTGCTTATTGAAGACGATCATTGGCACATAGTTCATCATTATCAGAAAAGAAGTATGTATCTGAAAAGAAGGAGTATATCGATAAGGAAGAACTTCTCCTCCGCTATACTTCTTCTTTTCCGCTGTCATCAATTTTGACTTTGTAGCAAGTATATTCTATAGTGTAATATTTGCTGAGGACACTTGAAGCGTTCCGCTGTATCTGAGGTTCCGTTTGTGCGTGTTTGGTGCGTGCGGCACAGTGGTGCGACCGCTGCAGAAGCTCATCGCTCTGACGGCCGAGTACGCTCGCACACGTCACGTGTTCGGCCAACCGCTCCTCAACAACCAGGCGGTGTACTTCAGACTGGCGGAACTAGAGACTGATGTGGAGGCACTGCAGGCTCTGCTCTACAGGACTGTGGGTGAGTTGTGATCTGTGGGACTGTGGGTGAGTTGTGATCTGTGGGACTGTGGGTGAGTTGGAGGACAAGGGGTGAGTTATGATCTACAAGACTGCGGGTGAGTTGTGATCTGTCGGACTAGAGGTGAGTTGTGATCTGGAAGACTGTGGGTGAGTTGTGATCTACGTTATTGCCTTTGTTACTTCACGCGGTCCTTGAACCTCAAATGCCACCACCTGCTGTACCACCTACCAGAGAGATGCTGTACTCGCTAGTCACGCCCTACGTTGCAGGCGCATGTGTCGTAGCCTGGGATGGGGGTCTTTTTTTGTCGATGTCGTTTCCGTCTATTGATTTCTTTATTGTTCTGGGGAATCTTCGAAGGCTCCCACCTTATAGCCTGAGCTGGGGTGCCTTTTAATGTAGAATAGATTTCCTATTGTTCTCTGAATTGTCCTGGGGATTTTATACTAGCATTGATCGTTGTGGTAGAGCCTACTGTTGCCTATTTAACTCGCTTGGTTTAACATCCATGGCCAGGCCTACCAGACTATACTTATAGATGTAGTTTTGAAGAGAAGTTTCCATTGAAGTCGATTCTTTTTACAATATTGAGACACATTATTTTCCAACCATTCAACCATCAAACTGTAGAACAGTTAAACTTTGACATCTCAGACTACACGC
>JAQIWG010006502.1:0-13228 GCA_034695025.1 Chamaedrilus cognettii | reverse complement strand
TGGGATGAGTGCGGGTGAGGGGAGAAATTGGAGGGAGGGGGGTAGGGGGGAGAGAGGGGAACGGGGGCGAGGGGTTAGGGGCTAGGGGGCACCGTGCAACATAACAACCGTTCTAGATGGGCTCCACTGCTAGTAGTCTCAATATATTGACAAAATTCAAACTCAAATTAGTGCAAATAGTGAGTATATTTCCTCCGGCAGTCACGCCCCTGCTGTCACCATCGCGCTGGTTGGGCATCAGGAACATCATCGGGGAGCTGTTGCATGGGTGGTATGGTTGAGGAGGAGAGCACTGTGCTGGAGTGGAGATGACAGAGTTTGCTCTTTGTAACTCTCAGACCGATTTTATTATTGCCTTTATCATATAACTTTTGGGTTAATTGTTCCTCTAACTGGAGGCCTCTCACGCTGTCCCCGTTGCTCGGGGTCAGGACTTCGCGGGTTCTGTGTCCATTGCTGCAAATGGCCTACCCCTACCTAGGTGTGGAATCTAGCCACTGAACCTAGGATGTGTTTGTCGGTCAATCGCTGCCAGTTAAAGTGAAATTATCCGCTGATCTTGGACTTCTTGCTTGCTTTCATTCAAAATATGCAATAGATCAACAAATTCAATAATATAAACAAATAGAATAACAAATAGGCTTTGTGCGAGACTGTCAAAATTATCATTTTCTCAAGCTAACCACATATATATTTTGTATTCCGCATTATTCATTATTAATTTGATGAACTAATTTTTGAACTCATTATTAATTAATACACGATAAAATCTAGTTTAGTAGTAAAATTTGCTGTAGTTATTTTTGGATGTGTTCTGTATTTGCTTTATTTAACGACCACAATAGATTACACTATGCTATGTACAGAACTTGTCGTAAAATAGTACGTAGCCTATGACGCGCTCTGTGTGCGTAATTAACAAATTATTTTTTGACTTACTTGTTTCATTCATATGTTATATTTTAGAAATATTATCGCTGATAAATTTTTCAGAGCCAGATTGCAATCTTTCTTATTCCGATCGATTTCCAAGCAATGGAAATTTATCTTGCACTGAAAATCAGTTTCCTTTCCGAAGAGTATGTGAAATAGAATGCGATTGGGGATATGAGCTACTATCACAGCGAGCTGAGGCAAGGTATTTTTGCAACTGGAGTGGACATTGGAATATTAATGGTTCATGGCCTGAATGCTTTAGTAAGTTGTTGGTGTTTTAAGTTTTATGCCAATTTCTGTACAGTTGAAGTACAAATCTGTTAGCTTCTAGTGTTTGCTACCTTCAAATCATATACTCTTTGTTCTTTTCGAAATAGATTTTATTGATTTGTAAACAGTTTAAAAGTGAAACACAATACAGCCAGTTTGAACTCAGAGTAAGTACAATACCACTTTTGTAGCTTAGGGACTGTGTGCACAGAGTAAATACAGTCTGATACTGTGCGAGTACCGTAAGAGAAAGATGCAGAGACCACTCCCCCTTCTTTAGTCACCTTTTACGACACGCTTGGGGAGCTGTAACCCAAGTCATCAGACGCTTTTGAACTGCGCGGCGTCAGTGTGCTAACCAGATTCAGGCTGGCTAAGAAATCCGATCTAAATGTAAGAGAAATGCAGATCCGGATCGCGATCTGAGAAAATCTTTTGGTCCAGTTGTAGAATTTTAGTTGACATTGCAACCATTGTTGTGTTAAGGGGACAACGTTCAATGGCAGACAATAGGCTGGGATGTGAGTGGCCAAGCGCTCCATCCAATCATAAACTGACCTATGCTATGTAAGGGTCTAGCCAGGCTGTTGCAGACACTCTAAATAGGGATGCAGAACGCTGTTGCAGGATCTGGAGGATCATCTTTAGGCCCTGTGGAAATTGTGAAGAAATACGGTCTCATCAATTGTAACAAGAATATGAAGAAGTTAAACATTGTCAGTGTTTGCGTCCTTCCTCACTGAGCCTGGAGGAAAACATCTCTTCTCACTCCTCACAACAAGATCCCGTCACGACATATCGCACGGCCGTAGCGAAGCATAACAGTTTCCAGCATCTCCCAACAATCAAAAGATCATCTCCACATCCCAGCAATTAGCTGCCTTTTACATAGTGGAGGACCAGGATATTTTCATTATTCATTGTTCATTCCTAGTATTCATATTCACAACAATTTTACATTGTGATGCAACTCCTGTTAATTTTTTGCTGTAGTAGCACAGATAAATATAGAGGTCAAGATCACGTACATGCGGTGAGCGTACGTAAGATTATTGATCAAAAACTCTAAGCGCTGAAAACATAAATATTGCAGCTGTTTTCAGTAACTACTGAGGGAGCAGAATTTTTGCTCACTCTATTTTTGTGATGCAAGAATTGCATCACAAATTTTTTTTTTTGTGATGCAATTTAAATACGTCATAGATCGTAGAGTTATAGAACATAGAGTCATTTATTCTCATCATCGTCATTATATTTCAACATTTCTTCAGTCATCAACAACATGGTCAGGCGGTCGGTCAGTCAGTCATTTGTGAGAAGTGAAGAGTTTCACGGCATGCACAATACACTCAATGCACGACATAGTATTTGCAATATAAAGATTCAGAGATGTTTAAAGAGGAGGATACGATACTAAAAACAAGCAATATGCAGGCTATCTGTTTGGTAGACATAGGCCTATCTGTGCGAATACATCATAGTGTTTTTATACACCACTGTTATTTCTAGTTTAAGAAGTAAGTCTATGGCGGCTTAAGTTTTCATCCAACCAGTTCAGTGTCATTATTTTTCTAGCTTTGGAGTTCCGGAGATGGTGTGCTAGAGATTATAGACTGATTAGCAAAGTTAGCATTATGATTCGAAGTTGCTATCCAATATTCTTTTTTGTTTCTCTATTTTAAAGCGCAGGTCTTGAATTATGCTTGAAGTCTGTTTATATTTTTGTAGCCTACATGAGCCAAATCGATTAGCCAATGCACTGAAGTTATATCCACGAGTCTGATTTACAATATCCATAGCCTAGTTGACTGAATAAGGCTAGACCGCAAAGCTTATCTAACTCCATAGACCAAGGCCGAGGCAGCGCTCAGGTTCTAAGTCCTTTGGCACGGAATTGGGCTAGGCAGGAATGTCCATGTAGGTTATTATTATAAACACATAGGATAGACCCCTGCATAATTGTTGACTGTGTCTCCATGTACCAGGAAAGTGCTATGTTGCCAGGCCATTGTACAATTTATTTTCGACATAGGTCTGTGGTTTGTTTGGCATTTATCTAAGTAAATAGACTTTAGCCAGAGCATGGTTGACTTCAATGATAGCAGATGTAAGCATATAAAGGTTTTCGAAATAGATTGACTTATAGAACATTATCTAGACTTAAATTTTTACTACCTTTGCAGGCTGGGGAACAAAGAATTGGTTTGCAGCCCAGAGCACCCCGGGCGTGTCGTAAAAGGCGACTAAAGAAGGGGGCGCGATTTTGTGCTGGCTTTCTGCACAAAATCAGACTAAGATAGCCTTTGAAATTACACATGATCCTTAAATAATACAATTCGTCCATGATTTTCTGAGTTTCTTTAAATAAAGTAATTTTTTGTACAAAGTTTTTTTTCTGCGCATTACAGGGACAGACAGTATGGCCTGATGACACCAATAGTTGCTTAAGTGCAGTACACACATACATACAGTGACCTCGTATTGTGTTTTAGCCAACGTGTTGCGCAGGCAAGACTAATATTTCTGGGCACGTCACGGTGTTGACACTGTGAGACAAAAAGAATGACGATGTCAATATGTTTTGTCCCAAAAAAAATTTGAGAGACGAACATGGTCTCGAGGTTTACATAGGTACTTATGTGCGTAAACTTCAGAGCTTCTATAAATGTTTATGAAAATGTTTTCAACAAAGTTCACAAAAAATAAAGTTAGAATTCATGGCATAAATTTAGGTATGCTTCGTATAATAGCAAAGAGTAGAAACAAAAAGTATAAGAATTTTATTGAAAAAAATGTTAAGTGTAAGGTTCAAAATTACCGATCTCGGTACCGATCCCCGTGTTTCTCGCAGAAGTATGGGGACCGGTCTGGATTTTGATTGATGGTTTGCAGTGCATGACCAAAGATTTCTTTGGGCTCGTGTCTTCAATTGCAGGCAGCAGTGTGTTCGCTAAATTTTTTCTCTGCCATTGGGGTCAAATCGAGGCCTCATTGGCTTCTTCTCGTTCTGCTCGGCGACATTTTTATTTAGAGAATTTTTTTATTTGATTTTATTTTTCTCTTTGCTGTTGTCATTGATTGACGAGTGCAAACGTCCTCGTTCACTCGGAGACATGTATTTGCTTCGGCTGAAGAACAAAAATATGTCACTCTTGACACGCGCAGCGTTCCGCGGCCTGTCCTGTTTTGTTTCCTGCGAGCTGTCTTTGCTTTGTCCAGGGCACGGTCGTCGAGGTCAAGTTTAGTTAACTTTAAGTGTGATGAACGGGTCCAGGTTCAGAGTTGGGGAGAGCGCGAGTAGACACAGATTAGGGCTAAAGCAAACAACGCCCCTCAACCTTTGTTTTTGGTAGCACTTTTTTTTTTATGCAGTTGTGTGATAGGAATGATAAGAGCCAGAGCTGGATGCAACCGGCACTGGGCAATAGTCCCATCAATAATATTGATAATAAGAGTAGAGGAGATTTTGTTCGATTTGATATTTACTATGCCTCGGATCATCAACGTAATTTTGGAATATTGTAGACGATTAGTTACAAATCACCATCGATCATATTCATCAATCATTGTCATCGACTGTGTTACACATATTGAAAAGGAGAGAACGATGAAGAGGAGCCAATGTAAAAGAGTGCGCAGGAATGTACTGTCAAATTATAATAACAAATGGACATTAGGGCAATCAAACTGAAGTGATAAGCACACGGTCAATTTTTTAGAGGAGCATTAACGCTTTATGTATTTGGCATATAGACATGTTTCTTACAGGTTGTTTCGCGTCTTGGGGACTAGCTAAACCCATATAGCGGCATGATTGCGTGGTCTAAATGCCATATCTATTCGGTGACAGTCTCATACTTCTGCCTGCATGCCAAAACCGACGAATGGAGTGTTGGACAGAGTAGACAATAATAATAATAATAATAATAATAATAATTACATTACAAGATTGATTGTCTTGATCCGTTCGCAGGCTGTTATATTGCAAGATATAACGGGCGACACCAACTACATTTGCGAGTTGGAAGTGGCTTGCGAGGGGAGTCCAGGGGGGTGAAGAGAGAGTCAGTAACAATACAAATTAGGAAAAGGTTCCAGCACAGCGACAAGCATGATGTATTACAGATCTACGAGAGACATAGGAGGCGTTCATCACCATGTTGTTTAGATTATGCACAACTGTTTCCGCTTGTACTGTAACAATGCACATTTTATACACAGCAGTTTCCGCTTGTACTGCAACAAGGCACATTCAATGCACAACAGTTTCCGCTTGTACTGCTACATGGCACGTTCTAAAGACAACAAGTTAATTCGAGAAGGAATGACGAAAGTGGAAACTGGAATAAGTTTACATTTGTGACGTGTGTAATTATTGAGGCAAATAGACTAGGCAAAGTACTTCACAACCTGCGGCAGAGTAGAGAACCTGCAACCGCTTCTCAGTCATGCTGAACTCTTGTTATGCCTAGCTAGAAGTTTGGCAAGTATAGAGATTGACGGATAAGTCTGATCATCATGGGCTGAAAGTAAGACAGAACTGACAAATTACCCAGCAGCTAAGGGCTGTGTTTGGGAGAACAACATGATATTATTATTAGGGTCCAATTAAAGCGTTAAACGAACAGATCAATTATTCATATTGAATCGTGAATGTGGCGGTCCTCGCGTGGACCCTTAGTTTCGTCAAATTTATGAAACACAGCATTCTATATAAATTATAGCATCAGCAAGATCATATACTATGCAAGATAATGACAGGCCAAGCAAATGTACACGAGTGTGATAGTTAAATTTAGCAGGGTCACAGACAAAGGCTAGTACATGTATACAAGGTGTATCACTGAATATGCATACACAGATAAATATTAAGATAATATTCACTGAGGTCAAATATGTGTGAAGAGAGAAAGTCACGACATCATCACAAAGCATGAAGTCTTGTTAGAAGTATTATTCAAGTTGCATAATTATATATCTACTTAGTTATGCTTATTGTTCTATTCACGTGTGAATTAAATATTTTCAACAACTTCTACGAATTCTTGTTAAGATTTGATAATGTTGTTGACAAGATTTGATAATATATAAATGGAAGTAGCAAACATAATAAATAGTTCAAATATTTTATATCGAAATGAAACTCATATCGATTTGTTTTTGTTTGAGCACGAGATCAATTTTATGGTACGTGGTCCGACAACACCCTTCTGCAAGTGCAGATCAACTGCCACTGCAGCAGCTCGAGCTGCCAGGCCAATCACCCATCACACGCCTATTCACACGCCGTGCCGACGTCATGAGCGACGTCTAGCCTCAGTGACTGAGGGCCAATGTCGTGATTGGCTCTCTGATGCAGCCAATTTTGTGTGAAAAGATATCGGTCTAGAAAGTGATAAGATAAATAATGCAGTGGATAGGCAAAGAAAGTGGTGAAATTGTAATAATATGTTAAAGAGCGAAGTCGAGTAATTAATGCAGTTAGAAGGCTATTCAATTGTTGTTTTTAAAAGCAAATGTTAGAGTTTAAAATTGGAGTAAAATGTTTAGTATTTAATATTCACCGTGTCAAATTATTGGTAATGTTTTTACGACAAATTAGCTTTCAATTTCAATTAACCCATTGGGTAGTTAAGGTGTTAATGAGGGCATTAAGTAATTTGCGTATATATTCTGATAATTATTTAGGATTATAGATCACAAATAATTTGCGCTGAATAATATGCAAATTTATTTAATCGATATGTTGTTAAGGGGACAATGTTCAATGGTAGACAATAGGCTGGGATGTGAGCGCTCCATCCAATCATAAACTGACCTATGCTATGTGAAGGGTCTAGCCAGGCTGTTGCAGACACTCTAAATAGGGATGCAGAACGCTGTTGCAGGATCTGGAGGATCATCTTTAGGCCCTGTCGAAATTGTGAAGAAATACAGTCTCATCAATTGAAATATAAATTGTAACAAGAATATGAAGAAGTTAAACATTGTCGGTGTTCGCGTCCTTCCTCACTGAGCCTGGAAGAAAACATCTCTTCTCACTCCTCACAACAAGATCCCGTCACGACATCTCCTCACGACAAGATTATCTCCGAATCCCAGCGATTTACTGCCTTTTACAGTTGCAATATTCCATCATTCGATCTCTAATTGCTTTAATTATTTCAGACTAAAAACCTTTCTCAAGCCGTGCCGCAGCCATCTCAGTCGGTTTTTTCTTACCACCTTCCCCACTGCCTCCAACCCAAACTAGCTGTCAGGTCGGCTACAGTCCGGTTCGCTGCCTTGGCCTCGGTTATACCAAGCAAGAACCGCTCCCCCTCTTTAGTTGCCATTTATGACTCGCCCGTGGAGCTCTGGGCTGCAAGTCTCTTCTTTGTTCCCCGACTTGCTGGAGATCTACGAGACTTAATTGACTCCTTCACAACTTCGCTGCAGCCTATCACACAATTCGCCCTGGAGCTTCGTCCCACCCAAAATTAGCATAGGCATACTAAATTCACTGACTAATGACTAACTAAATTGCTCGATGATTGGTCCAGACTTAGAAACGTCACCTGATGCACAAATCGAGGTACACCTAACAATTATATAATAATAAAACACGCTATATCCTAAAAGAGAACGTATAGTGGAGGTGCAGGACAGAGACACAATCTCAAATGCCTGTGACGTAATTCTGGCAATGGGCAGATTGTATTTGGACTTATACGCTAGAATTTATTTAAATTTCATTCTGTTTCACAAAAGACAGCATTTATGAAAAAATGTGCAATAAAAATTAAATTTATTGCCAACAAGTATGGAGTAAGATGCATGAAAAAGCTTTTGAATTTGGAAAACTGGTGGAACGGGAATGTTGCTGCAGATATGGTTGAAGGATCACCGGATAGAATTAAGGAAAGTGAGGTTGTGGAAGCGATTAAAATATCTAAATGAGAAAAGGCTGGCGGGCCTTCAGAAGTGATGGTTGAAATCTTAAAGGCAGCGGGAGAACAGCGTGTACAGTGGATGACAGAAATTGCAATAAGGTCGTGTGAAATGGTAAGTAAGATCCCAGACTATTAAAAATTTGGCTCTCTACTTCCAATCTCTAACCAATCAACATCCAATCATCCACTTTACACACAGGGTGATACGATGCGGCGCGGATAGAGCCTTCAAACTGCTTAAATAAAGATACTAGAGCGAGTACTTGAGAACATATTAAGAAAATAAATTGCTATTGATGGCGATTAATAGTAGATTGATAGATGCAGCTTGGATTTATGCCTTAAAAGGAAACAGTTGATGAAATTTTGGTAGTAAAGCAGATGAAAGAAAGACATTAGGCTAAAGCAGTAAAGTTATAGTGCGCATTTGTGGATCTTGAGAAAGCTTTTGATTGAGTGCCAAGAAAGGCTATAAGGTGGACGCTGAAAAAGTTGGAAGTTGAGGAGTGGCTAGTCAGCGAAGTGATGATCTGGTCACGCTGCGCGAAAGCAACATGGCGGCGCTCAAAATTCATTAACAATAGGCCAATCCGGATACACAATATACAGAGAAACAACACGACACAACACTGGGCTCCCGAGACACTTTAACAACTCGAATCTGCCCACGCACCGACTCACTACGCAAGATACAGTACGACGACTGTGGAGTGGTAGCTCCATTCCTATCTCGTCGTCCCCTGACGCGTTGGACACCTGCTTTTGAGGATTATTTGATCAACTGAATTACTTCTGACTCATGGTTCACAATGCTGCCTTATCGCTGCACGTTACTCCATTCGACGATTCACGCGCGCTGTGAGCTTTGAACCTTGATCCGCAATGAGCCAAATTTCGCGAACCCTTCTTCTGGAACTGGTTATATGTGAGCCACTATGCTACTCAGCCAATAAAATAGGCTAGATTCCAGCAATTTTGTTCAAACAAAACAAAGCGCTGGAGATCAGATTTCTTTCGCTAAGGATTTACGTGTAAAATGTGTCGAAGCTCTTAAGATAGGCAAATGGAAGGTCCCGCCCTCCAGGCGTAATGATAGCATTGAAACAACGGATAAGAAAATTTGACATGACGTTAAGGACATTTTTACTGTGTTCAATTTCCTTGATCAAAACAAACTTATTACAAACAAACTTAAAGCTTCCGGTATTTGTGGCAGCCAATCTGGATATGATTCCCTCAATGAAGTTCAGTGAACCATGTGATTTAAGGTGCGTTATCGAGATATTGCGCAATACAAAAGTGAAAATCGATTAAATAAAAAGCAATATATTATCGACTCTAATGATGGAGATCGGTATGTCGGTTGGATTTACTGTGACGCCACTCTCCTCTGAAATGAAGTCACTGAAGCACAGAGTGTTCTGGCATTAACAGCAGGGTTAAATCCTTTAGCAACTTACGTCGCCCAGAGGGATATCGCCGCCTCAATCTCCACAAGCAATCGTGCTGGGACTGCTACCGTGCATTTGGCTTCTCCAACAGCTCCCCAGCCTGACCAGGTGAACTTCCCGTCGATTGGCCGATCTACCTCGCGGTTCAGACATCCAGACTCGTTCGGCGGAAGCGACATGGATACAACTTCTGACGATAACGCTCCCGACCGTGAAACCGAGTTTTGGGGGGGGCATTGTCGACTACAGCTACAATGAGGAAGATGTGAACTTTATCTTGAAACGGCATTGGGTGTTCGCGTGGTATACTGTTCTCTGCTTGCTCGTCGTCCGCGACAACCGGAGGGTAATAGCAGCTTCGGAATATGCCGGTTCGCCACGGATACGTACAAACTGTTTGTAAAATGGCTTGGGCGTCGTGCGTCAGTCTTCAGGAATGGTATTTTCGCCAGAATTCCGAAAACACTCCGAACAATGGGTTAATAATGAACGCCCGGGATGGCACGGCAGCTGCTCCGCTTCAGCAACACGTCGACGAGACTCGTTTGTCTAACACGCACCTCGCCTCCGTCGGACTAGACCTAGAGGACCATTGATCGACACTCTGAACGTCTGATGGCGAATTTAACTAATCTACCTGCAGTTAATACGATACATAAAATAACTATCTTATCGTACGACCTTCACGGGTTAAACCAGGGCTCTTCGCTAATATCAGTCATCTTCGAAGAATTAATACCAGATATTTTATTTGTCAAAGATTTCAGAAATTGAGCTTACAATCTCACAATTTATCATAAAAGCAGACCCTTTGGGTGGGGTTGCCATTTTTTGTAACAACAAAATTAATAAAAATATTAAAATTCTCTTATGCACTGACAGATGTGTGATTTTGCATGTAGGCTATTCTGTTGAGAAATGTATACTTCCCCACCCCATCTGTTGAAAATAATGAAAAAATTCAGGATTTGTTTGAAAAAATTTCAGATGTTTTGGACGAATATAGTGCCTCGCAGATCATTTTTGGTTGAGATCTAAATTCAAATCTACACAAACCCACTTTTGTTACCTCCGTGGTATCAAATGTGATGCCAAAATTTGAACTACAATTTGTCGATAAAAATTCTGATAGTGATACCACGGATATCTTTTAGAAACAGCCAGAATCATGCAAGCTATGTTCATTTTCTCTTAGTGAGCTTCAGCATGGTGTCAAACATACGCTCTTTCAGCGCAATGGATCATGCTCTAAACTTATCCGATCATCTTCCAATCCAACTGAAATTATGTGTGGACTGGTTTGCAAAATCATGCGTACTAAAATCTTTTCGAAACAAGTGTCCGAAGGCTCCAAAGGCCCTTCGTTGGGATCACTTAAATTTGCAAAACTATTATGACTTGATATTCCTGTCATTGGAGCCTCTACTTCGTGCTATCGATGAACTGTACTGACAGTTACTATTACCGTGTTTATGTGAGCAAACTATCTCGTCATTGCATAAATAAACTTCATGTCACAATTGTCAGGCTTTTGTTAGAGGTAGAATTCAAAGCTGGTACATAATGCCAGTTGATGCCTAGGGGAATGCCGCTGATCGCATCATTGCTAAAGTTGAACAACAAGTATTTAAACACTGGTAGACTCCTGAAGCCAGTAATCTAAAATCTCTCGCACTTGCCTCACACAAGGCCTGGGTGGAAGTCAATCGACCAAGAAATGGCCCTTTGTATGAATGCATGAAAAATTATAAATATATATAAATTGCACATATGAAAGATGAAAGTGAGAGTATTATAAAAATACATGACTTACTTTAGGTGACTCTTATGAAAAACGACAGTGCTAGGTTTTGAAAATCATGGAAATCCAAATTTTGTCAAAATAGAGCACGCGTTTACTTATTAGATGGTCAAGATGATACCAATGTGATTGCTGATGATTTTGCTGATTATTTTGCTCCAGCCTGCAAACCCAACACTCAATCGATTTGAGTGGGAAATGAACACAAATTTTAAACAAGTAAAATAAAACGTCTTGAATGTACAAGCTCTCCATCAGTTACGATAGCATTGGTAGATAGCCTCATAGCTAAATTAAAATTGGGAAAAGCTGCAAGCTTGGATCCGCTAACGGCTAAATACTAAGTGCCCTTGTAGCCAGCCACCCTTGTGTTGTCATCATCTTGACCAAGCTATTCAATCTAATGCTTGCTGTAGAATATGTGCCAGATAGCTTTGATAAAAGTGTTACCTTCGCAGTACCTAAGGTGACGTCAAAAAATGCTTTGAACTCGTTGGATAATTATAGAGGGATTTCAATTCTATGATATCAAAAGTTTTTGAACAAATCTTAAACCACATTTGCTTAACTTTCTTGGTAACTCCCGCTTTCAACTAGGGTTTTAAGAAAAAGTTGAGTGCAATCACGCTCACTTTCAATTACAAAAACAATGGAATACTTTGTCGAAAGAGGCTCTTCCTCTGGCATCTATGCTCCATTGACATCTCGAAGGCTTTTGATAACTTGAACAGATTCATCCTACTTGATAAGTTGAGCGAAAGAAACTGTCCTGCAAAATTTATCAAAATTTTATACTGCTGGCTCTGCAAATCTCTCACTGCTCTAAATTGGGACAGTCATATCCAAATTTGTCTCACTTGTCTGTTGTGTGAGACGTGGGAGTGTTATCTCCGGTGTTGTTTGCAGTGTATGTGGACAACATTTTGAAGCGCTTGCACAATCTAAATGTTGGATGCCACATTCGCTTTGAAAATATCAATTCTCTTATGTATGCATATGACCTCATGTCATTAACTCTATGACCCACGCACCGTTTGGTCAATATCTGCATAGAGAAACTTCCTAAATTAGATATGAAACCCACTGCAAAAAAATCTGCATGCATGAAGATTGGCAGTAGATGGAATGCTAATCTGTCAAATATTGTCATTGATGAAATAGCAATACAATGGTGTAGAGATTTTTTTACCTAGGCATTGTAATGCCAGCAAGAAAAGTTATTGAAATTTGACTTTCACATAAAGAAAGCCAAATTCTATGAAGCTTTAAATAGTATTCTCTGAGAAATTGGTACATTGAACAATGCATGTCATTAGTGAATTTCAAATGCAAGCCTATCTTGTTATTTGGTTTAGACGAATAGCTTATTCATCTAACTAAGTCTAGCATCGACAGTATTAGATTTGTCTTAAACGCAGGGTATACTAAATTGTTTGGATCTTTTAACACGAATATAATTGCTCAGTGTCAGTCGTATTGTGGCTACCTACTTCTGTCTTATATAGATCTTTATTTCACACAAGTAGTGTAGTACAGGAAACAATTCGAATAATACAACGACACCAACCGAGCGAAGTACCGCATCCAACACGAAATTGAATACTCAATGGAGATAAAATTGGTCTTCCTCATAATAAGAAAGACGTCTAATGTCAGAACCAACTACCAGGCTTGATCTTGACAATTTTAAACCAAAAATTGAATCAATCAACGATATTAGGGTGCACCAATTTGAACTTCATCAATTGCAATTAATCATTCAAGTAATGTAATACAGTGATTCTTAAAAGACATATTGATCAAATTATAATTATTTGTTCTCGCATTTGCCGAATCAA
>JAQIWG010006501.1:0-13230 GCA_034695025.1 Chamaedrilus cognettii | reverse complement strand
GAGGGTCGGGGATCAGGGAATTGTCAGTGGGATATCGTCTCCAGGTTTGACTTTTGAACGTTGTGAGAAAATTTTTAACTAAACAGCATGGTTTTTAAGATTTCTGGGTGTATAATGAGTTTCTTTCTGTGACTGATTTTATTAAAACTTCTGAGAAGTATTATATCTTGTTTGCTCTGTAGCTCTTCAGCTTGCTATACACTGTACTTTTGCTTTTGCGCTGACCTTTTTCTTTTGGTGTCTTTAAAGTACGGTTGATTCTTAAACATGCTACCAGATCTGTCATTTTATGTGCGATCTTTGAAATTAATAGTTTAAAATACAAACATTTTAACTCCAAAAAGTTGATGCATGAGGGGCATTAATAATTAATAAATCATGAATCTATTAATGTAATTGGAAACATGTTTTTGTTATTAATATTATATTAATAAATATTAATATAATTATTAATAGTAGCTAGAATATCAAAAGTCCACAAATAATGCATTCATTGTAATTTTGCGGCCTAAACCAAATGGATTATAACTCAAAATTGATTTCTTTATATGATGGGTGACCACTATTCAATAAATCAGTTGCCACGATGCAACAACGTTGTGTTGCTGCTACAGGAAGTGAGACTCGAAGCCCGCGCAGCCGCCGAGTGGCCGGCTCCAAGCTCGTCGCCCCCTCATCGGCCAAATCTAAAATCGCTCGCTCCAATTCGGGCGCACAATCAGTAACAGCAGAAAAGAACATCGCCTCCGACTCGAATCAAAATTCATTCGTTTTGGTCAATGGAGCATCAAAGAAGGAGAAGGCTTGTTTGGAAAGAAATCAGCAAATTATTGATGCGAATTTGAATACTGACAAGGGTTTGATGATCGATTGTATTAACATCACGTCAGCCATTAATGACTGCACAACTAATCCTGTGGAGAAAGTTTTGCTTTCAAATTTATCTCAAGCTGACTGTGATACGATCGAATCGAGTTGCAATAAATTCATGGAGGCCTCCTTAAGGACTGTTTCGTCATGCGAATCTGACAATGCCTTACACATAGAGAATAAAAATTCTAACGAAGTGATACCTCTTAGCCAGACAGACGTATCTACATTCATAACGAATGGCAATACCTATCAGAATTCCACCGTGGCATCACTCAAGACTTCAGAATCCGCGGCAGTTACTGAAAATTCAGGAAATCGTGTGAAGTCTTCTTTGAATTCAGACATCGAAGACAAAGCACAAATATGCAGCGCTGATTCGAGCATCGCTGTTTCTAGGGAGTGCAGTATGAAGCCCTCGCTTGGTCTACCGATGGTTGAAAGTCGCCTTCGCTCTCATTCGCAGGGATCTCCGACTACATCCGGTGGAGCCAGCCTCTCTAGGCAGGACTCTTCATCCACGTGTCCGCCCCCCGTGCCTGTTCGTCGCGAGAGCATCACAGACGAAACTTCGACTGCGGCCAGACCCCCTGTCAGCCAATCTGCAGCATTGTCCAATCGTGCTCTTCCCCCTGCCCCTTACTCCGCCTCCTCTCGCTCTCCTAATCATAGCAAAGAGTTGATGTGCTCGTATAACAATTCCCCGATGCGCGGGGGACTTAAGGAGACGAGCAGCTGTTTGTCGCCAGTCCCGTGTTCGCCCAATGATGAACTCTCGGTGGACGCTGCCGCTATATCGGCCCTGGGGATCGAGCCGATGCTTCCGATTCATGTCAGCTCCTCACCATACGCTGCCTACCAAAACGGACTCTACGACTACGGCAAGAAGTCGGTGCGAGCGTGTTCCGTATCGGCGCAAAACACCGCCGCTGCACCGGCGTGCATTGGCTTGGCACCGGTCACGCAGCGAGCGTGCGCGATGTCGCCGACGAACGCGGCGTACGCGAGGCCATCGCTGACGTCACCAGTTATGGTGCAGGAACACGTGATGACGTCATTGGTTATGGGCGTGACGTCACAGCTGATGGGAGGGCAGCATCACCGACCGTTGATCGACCCGGCAAGGATGTTTGTCAGGAGACAGCAGTCTGCTAACGGCTCAGGTACTGTATACATACTGTGTTGTGTTGGGCCAGTCTTGCATTATATCCTCTCGAATGCACATTTGCATTGAACCTGCTTTGTATAAGTAGTCTAATAGCACACAAGGCTACTTTACTACGACAGTGTGACGGAATGAAATGTTTAATATGATGTAGCCTAGTAGCATATCAACTAAATTTTCTTTCAAATTAAATGTGATCTATAAGAAACCAAACTTGTTGGAAGTTGCTCATCAACTTACCACTCGTAGCAACTTAATGAATCTAGGCCTATTAATTACTTTCTAAAGTGAAATACAAGGAAATGTTGTATTTATATTTTTGAATTTCGAGCATCGAGATGAAAAACACTGGGATCAAACTCTAACGAAAATATTACCTCATGAACTCAACGGCTCTGCTGTTTTTAAGGTGCTTTGTGAGTTTACCACCACATTATGAGCGCCGCACTCACAAACCTGATGCCTGAACTGAAAACAAAATGAGCCAACTTTGAAGAGCTCCTCTACAAAGATTATCTTGTGTTGGCAGTCCTTTGAAATTGAAGCCTCACACCAGCGCAGCCCTGTGCGGTCACCTTTGATAACGTCCATCAATCCGCTGACTGCTGGCAGGAAGCGTGCCAATCTCATCTCTCTATCCTAGCATCGGAGGTGGTTCTTGTTTCACACTCAAACTTACCGATGGATACAGTGACTTGCGTCAAGAGAGAAGCTAGGGAAGGGGCTTTAACCCCTCCCATGTTCTACGCCGTGGGGGGCTAGGGGAGAATTAGACAAACTCTTTTTGTGTATATGCTGCTATATTTTACCCTAAGCTTTCAAAATTATATTGAAAAATGTCTTGAGACAATTGCAAAATAGTTATATTTTAAGAACCATTTGATTTAAAGTTAAATTTAACATCTTTTTAGAACGAGGATGGGCTTTCAATGCGCAGATGCAAGTTGCGCAATATTACATGCGGCGTTTTGCGCACGGGCCTATAGCGCGTGCGAGCATATTAACATTAACATTAACATTAACATATTAAATTTTTTCCCTTCGAAAGCCCTCTCCCTAATTCTCTCCCCCATTCTTGAAAATCAGCCCCCTAGTTTAGAATGTAATGCTGCGCCACTGGGATGACTGGCACGTTGCCGGGCTGTTGTATGGATGTTATGGCATGCAGACCATGCCGTCAGCAACTCTATCACCTAGTTCCCTCGGTACAGTTACACAGCTACTCGGTAGGCTACATGATCCAACAGCCGCTAATCTTCTGTCTGGTTGGAGATTTTTTCAGCGATTTGTACTAGCTGGTAGAAGTTATGAACAACCTCCGTGATGTCTATGCAAGTATATATGCAACTATGTATGCAAGCATGTATGCAAATATGTATGCAAGTATGTATGCAAGTATGTATGCAAGTATGTGTGCAAGTATGTATGCAAGTATGTAAATGTAAGATGTTTAATCACCTGAGTAACTTTATTTTTGTGGCTTTATTTGTTGCTGTCAGCTGTCAGTTAAGGCAGATTGCTATGCTTGTGACTGTACATGTAAATACACTCCCTGTGCTGCGATATACACTAACTATGGACTTATGTTGTGATTATCAACAATGATGTCAGACGTTGTCCTAGTCAATTTCTATGACAATTCTCTGCACAGAAAAACACCTGTGAGGTCCCTGTTAGCGTACCTTCTGTGGCTCAATGGTCCCGTTATACGATTGAAGGGAGTTCTTCTTCCCCTGCGAGTTTACGGACCGTGTATAGTAACGAAGACTATTACAGTCCGGTTCTGTGCCTCGGCCTCGGCTTTTCCAAGCGCAGAACCGCTCCAACCTCTTAAGTCGCCTTTTGCGACTGGCCCGGGGAGCGCTGAGCTGCAGGTCAATTCTTTGTTCCCCGACCTGCAGGGGTTAAATTAAAGGGAGGCTTATGATACTGGGCTAATATAGGTTTAGATAATAATGCTGCATGGTATCGACATTGGTAGTGCAATAATGCAATAACGGCATACGCTAGATAGGCTAGATAGATTCTTTATTGTTTCACACCATATTAACTTGGTTTTTGCCTGGTTTAAAGTGAGACAAAAACTAGTCATACTGTCTCTAGCTCAAGTTGCGTGTGATATCATGAATATAATCTGCATTTGCAAGTAGTCTTATTAAATTATATAAACCATATAGGGATGCAGTGTAGATCTTATGGATTATTTCATTATCTTATTCAAATATCAATGGTAGTCTGGTAGCTGCAATATTATTGTCAAATAACTTTATGAAGTTTTTCAGAGTCACAGACAGCAGTGATAAAAACGAGTCAGACACAAATCCGAGGTGCATATTTATAGTGCTCAAACATATGCGTAAAAACATAGTACGTTAAAAAAAACGTAAGTTATACAATGTTCGCTTGCGAAACAGGCATCAGAGGCAGCATAGCCGAGGAGTCGGACTACTGCTCCGACATGGACACAGTAGATGGCGCCAGCGCCGGGGGATACATGTCGGATATTGATAATCTGCGCCCCGGCCCCTCGGCAATGGATGGCATGTCAATGGGGAGCGGGTACGTGAGCGAGGGGGGCGGGGGACCAGTCTATTTGCGCCAGGCTAAACAGAGGATAGGGGAGAGGGGGATGGTGGAGGCGGGCTCAAAGATACCGAATATCAGGTGTGGTATTTTTATGTTCTTCAGAGCTGCGTTAAATCATTTTTGAAATTATTATGTTTTGTGATCATTAAATGGTTTGTGAAGTTACGCAGGGTAGAATTTGGTAATATTTATTGTGATACATTGACTTATTCCGATGATAAAATAGTTTTATTGGGGTCATAAATACTCACTATAACTGCTTTTATTTTTTTGAAATATGTAGACAATCTTATAATAATTTACAATTTACAACTGCAAATTGACAAAATTATTGTACATATATCGTTTGAAGACTTAATAACTTAAATTATTTATAATTTTTCACGCAGTTTTTCCAACTCCAGTCAACGTTCCATTTCCTCCACCAACGCCATCCATTCGGACAACAACTCGGAGGGGCGTCATCTTCCCAGCGTGCCGACGATTCCTCCCAAACTCGCGCAGTGTCGCAGCACGAGCTCCGTGCGCATGGCGACCGTTCCGGAACATTCTGGAACATTCAGGAATACTCCAGAGAACAGCGCGTATCAGAGGCAGAGCGACGAGGACTGGCGTCAGTATTGCATCGAGAACAACATGAGAGCGGACACGGAGGCGTTTGAGCGAAACCGTGGCGAGAGGGCAACTCTCCCGAAAGCACGCAGAGATGCAAATTCCTGCCCGACCACTGTCGTGGCCGCTAAATCAGTAAGGATCGGGATTCCTGCTCACGCGGCGAGGAATCAAGGAAGCGCAGGAAAGGCGTACGCGATGGATGAGTTCCAGCAGAGCTGTGATCTAGCCTTGGAGGGCTGGTCGGAGGGCGTGGAGTGCGAGAAAACAAATCATGCGGAACGTTCTAGAGAGTTTGTGAAGGCGACTCGAAGCCTGTCAGAGAATATGTCGCGTTTCGACAGGAAGAAGCCGGGGATTCTGAGAGGAGGACAGTCGAACGGTTGCATTGATGCGGAGAGAATTGGAATCGTGAAGGCCTTGCCAAGAGTGAACGAGTTCAGGACGATAGCGGAGGACTCTGAATTGAACAACGATGGATATAAATTATCGAAACCTCCGTCCAAGGAAAGGCCGAAGGCGTTCAGTCGCTCGCTGTCAGCGTACGGTTCTCAGGAAAGGGGCGGAAGCACTTCCAGACTTCTCAGTCCGACCGGAAACAGCAAATCAAAACTGAACTTCACGTCGTCAACTCCGAAGAAGGAAGAGAGCGGAAGAAGGTGTACTCCGCTGATTGATGCGAGCTCCAATGGAAATCCTCTGGAGATTTCCAGTAGAAACGGAGGGGATTCGCCTGCCAGCCCTTCCAGTAGAATACTGGGAAGTTTCCGCTACGCCTCGGCATCTGTCCCGAATCGCGGGGAAACGGCGAAAACGGCATCGTTGCATCAGACGTCATCGTTCCAAGATGGCGGTCGAACAAGTCGAAACCCGTCGCAGAGTGTCGAACGAGAAGTAAATCAGTTGGGTGGTGCGAATTCACAAAACGGAGTCGAATATTTGAGCGATAGAAAGGAAGGGCAGCAGTCTAATAGTCTACCTCGGTTCGTCGGTAGACAAGTTCTGCAGACCAATCACGTGATGACAACTTCGGCTCCGTCGCATGCAGGAAACAGTAAATCAAGCGAAGGGAAGGAGCGATACCCCCTTCATGTGGGCAGTCATCGAGGGTGTTTGGGGGAAGCAGGGGACGCAGTCAAGGCGTCGGTTGGGGGGGGTCAGTTTGCAGGGGAGGCGCCAGGGGGAGTGGCAAGAAGAAGATCTTCAAGAGAAGAAGACAGTAGGTGGCCCTATTTATTTGAGCTTTAAAGTGCGTAATGGATGGAATATCAAATCTGTTTAGCGGTTTATGAAAAAAATGCAAACTAATGATTTAGGGTTTTGGTTAGTTTTGAGATTTTTGATTGCACTAGGGTAGAAGAAATGTTGCACTGTCAGTAATCTACAAATCCTTTTTTATTACTCTCACTGTTAAGTTAAGTTGATGGTTTTATTCCCCAAAAATATTACATATTATGATATTATGCCTTTAAATGAAGTTGCAATTTAATATTAGGGTTTTGTTTTTAATTTAAGAATCATGTGACAAGGACTAATTCGGTGTAAAAAACCACTCTTCCCTTCTTTGTTCACCTTTTATGACTTACCCTGACAACTCAGGACAATAGACGTATTCTCTTTTTACCCCAGTTTTTAAGAGTGTGTACTAATGCAAGAGTGCTGCCGATGTATTGTAAATTGACTCTTTGTGATTTTGCATAATATTGTACTTGTGCATTTGTAAATGGCTGGGGGATGTCTGCCATGTTACCAATGAACGAATATATGCATAGTGTATGAGAGGATTACGTAAGTCTGTAGGATGTCAGTATATATGTATATGATCATCTTCTCGTTTTTAGCGGGTGTCTAATGTCAGATTGTGAGAGTATATCATGCTGTTTTGATTTTGTTGCATATTTCTTTTTCTAATTCTTTTCAGTGCACGGATCCCTGCTATCGCTTGTATCAAATGCGTCGTCCATTTACTCCACTGCTGAAGAGAAGCAAGCGCAGGAAGTCAGTTTGTTCACCTTGAAGACTTCTCATGATAATGTCAGCCTTACGATTAAATTTTAAAAATAAAACATATCATAAAATCATGGTCTTCAGTGACGTTCATTTTATCATTCCGATCCTCGATGTTTTTTACTTTATATTTCATATAGTTGAGTATATTAAATTGTATTTTGAATTTCTCAAAAAAAAAAATTTAATTGGTTCAATAATTAAAGTCGAAATGAAACAAAATTAGCATGCATACGCTAAGCAATAATTGATATAATATGCTGCTAAGATTTTAAATACCAATGTAATATACAGTATGAACTTAATCGAACTGAACTGAATGTAATAGGACTAAAAGATCTTGTAAGATTTGGTTGATTGACAGACGTCTATTGGTTAGTTTGATATATAATCTGGCAGGAATAGGCTTTCAAGGTTCATGGGATGTGCAGGTGCGAAAGCTGAAGAGGGAGCTTGATATTGCACAGGAGAAAATCAGCACTTTAACAACGCAGCTTACAACCAACGTGAGCATTTATATTCTGCTTTCTCTGGCACTGCACAAATAGGAACGTACATGTACAGAATAATACTGATTGTCGTTACAGTATCATTGATGATGTCCAGAACACTTTGATATATCTGCAGATAATTTATGATATACGCGGACAATAAGCAAGAATAGTCTTTGCTGCTTTTGAGTTTTGTAGCTAGGTAACTAGGTCTAGAAATTGTAACCAACTAACTGATAAGTTTGAATGCTGTAATTATGAAACAGATGTCCGTTTTCCAAGCTTGTGAGAGATGTCAAAGATGTGAATTCATCGAATGATAGTGTTGCTTGCAGTTTTGTGATTGGTTGGTAGGTTCATGTCGTGACGGCCTTTGAGCAGAGTTTATCCAACATGACGCATCGCCTCCAGAAACTTACCTCAGCATCCGAACAGAAGGCAAGAGCTGTCTTTATCTCGGTGATAGTTAGGGTCTCGTTCCACGATGCATATCTTTGCATGCAGATTTGCATGCGCGAAAAATTACAATCAGCGAGCTAACGTCTCAATGCAAATCACTGCAGCCTACCGCTGCGAGCCAATGCGCGGCGCAGCAGTTAATGGAACTGTGACGTCACTTCAGCGCTTGTAGTTTTATCATGAACGCAATGCATGCATGTCATGCATGCAAATTGCATGCAAAAAATGCATCATGGAACGAGAGCTTTAGTCTGCATATACAATACCCGGGCCATTTGTTACCGTAAGGTTATACCCGATGATGCTATCTAGGCCTTAAATATTGTATTATACGCAAGCATTATTGCATGATTTACTAATTACGTTGCGGGCATATTGAAATATATAGTAATCGTGATTTAACGCAAAATTCTTAGCCTATCCACTGCGTCCTAGTTGTTGAATGCAACTTTGATTTGCGAAATGTGATTTATCTACGTTAATTCTAACTACTGAAGATATTTGATACAGCTGCATCTTATTTTTTAAATAGGTAAATAATGAAATTTTTTACAAATATGCGCTCTCTACATTTTTTCAAGTGTTATCCTGATAATCTTCCATTGTTTCTAATTATATATTTCAACTTCTCTCTTGGTGTTTTTAAAACCTTTACTTGTCTAGGATGATTACCTAGAGTCTTTTATTTCAGCGTCGAGCATAATTTATTTTATACACGCTCAGACATGTGTGCTAAAGCTAAGCAATGAACTATAGATCTGATTGACAATAATTTGTTGAAAATATTTCCGCAGATATGTTGGAAAAATAGGCAGATTACTGATATCGAGTTCAATTGGTGTAAAGATTAGCCTCTCATAGCTTGACGTTTGGTTTGCCACAGTACTGTAGACTGACTGTATCAGATTGTTTGCTGTTGCGATCTCAGCTCCAATAACTTTGTTCTATGAGAATTTATTTCAGACATTCTCAAATTGCAACTATATAGAATTATTAAAGATTTCTATTGGTGGTGCATCGAAGAAAAAAGTCTATGTGTATAATGTTTTCTCCATGCCGTTCAAAAAAGCAATTATAGCGAAGATGGCGTCCAGGGCGGTGTTTAAGCCAGAACAGTTAGGGAGGGAGGACCGTTAGACATTAGTCTCGTAATATGGGGAAAGGGGTGCAGAATCCTAATCCTCAAATTTGCGACGTTCACCAGCTTCAGCTTGCAACATGGGCTTGCTTTTGAATGATCAACTATGAAATTGTTATCTTTTTATTTTTAATACTCGTCGATCTCTCCTATTGGTTAAAGACGAATGAAACTAATTCAATCATCCATTTATAATTCATGAACCGTTGAATATTTGTAGGACAGCGAGTTGCAGGAGCTTCGCACCACTCTCCAATCTCTCACCCAACAGACCCGCTCACATTTTGGTCCTCCCCAACCTAGTCCCTCCCACCTGCTACCCCCCAGTGGGCAATCCCCAGGGGGGGAGGGAATTCCAGTCCTGCGGCGCCAGACCTCCCTCGCTGCCTCCCCGGCAGGGGGGGTTGGGGGGAGTGGAGGGGGCTTCCAGGTGTACGATGGAAGCCTCGGACTGCATCATTCGCTGGATAACGTGTCGGGCAGCCTGGCCATGTTGCCGCATCACGGAGCGAGTCTGGACAAGAAGCAGAAGAAGACGAGTTGGGTTAGTCGTTGTGTTGCAGTTTTGCATGGAGACCCTAGAAAAATGCAACAGATTTTTTTGTTTAAGCACGCGATTTTAACGCGAAAAGAAATTGTTTTTGTAACTGCTGCAACTTTGTATCGCTATTTGATATCAATGAAATTAAAATTCTAGTTATTCTTCATTTTTAAAATGATTAATTTTTACCAATGTTATGTAATTTAGTTGTTAATGATTGAAAAAGCTTTCCGTGCTGCTTTGTATTCAAGCATAATCAAAGATTATTGTTTGGGACGTTGTGCACAAATGTTAGCTGGTAAAATTGATAGACTTTTGAGAAACTTGATGATAACTGCCAGATTTCATGCATCTGAGGCTTAATATTACCTTGTTGTGTAAATATTTGTCAATTGGCATATTGGTATTACTCACCGCTACAGCTGAAGAGTTCCATCACAAAGGCGTTCTCGCGACGCAAGCACAAAGCCTGGCTCGACGCTGAGTCGGAGAGAAACGGTTCCAGCGGTCATCACCAGGAGGCGACGTCGGTGCCTAACTCGCCCCTCATGAACTCGGGGGCGGCACGGGTGTTCAGCGTCCCCAACACCCCGTCCGTCAATGCGCAGCGATACGTAAATGGGTCAGTACTTAAACGCGTCGATGGGTCGGTACTTAGACACGGCATTGGAATGGTACTTTGACGCATCATTGGGTCTGTACTCAGACACGTCATGATGTCCTCTTAACTGCAGTCAATACAGGGCCACGTCGCTGAGACTGTGTTAATGGCGACAAACAGATACATGTCAAAGATCAAAAAATATGCCGCATGTATAATGTTTGGCCAGTTTTTTAAGATGCCCTCATGACTTGTATCCTAAACTCAAGCCTGGCTACTTTCTGCCTTTTTTCACATTTGTGCCCATCGTCCAGGTTTTGCTAAGTACTATTTCTCATCGATGCTGTTTGACATCAGTATTATAGACTTATTAGGGTAGAAGTGAATATAATATTTGCATCATTCTCTGACTGCATTATACTCTGATTGCATTATGCTCTTCTCCTGCAGGCCAGGGAACAAAGAATTGGCTTGCAACCCAGAGCTCCGCAGGCGAGTCATAAAAGGTGACTAAAGAAGGGAGAGCGGTTCTGTGCGGGCTCCCTTGCTCAGAACTGGACTGTATAGTCTGTGCTACACTACAAAAAAAATACATTATTCTCTAACTCCAGGTGCTGCGTGCCGGGCCAGCAGCCAGGAGCGGGCGTAGCCGCAGAGCCTGTCGATCAAGAGCTCGAAGGCCTGAGTCACGGTGTGGAGGCTGTGCTGCAGCTCCAGCAGCAGCTCCACGACAAGGACATGAAGCTGACGGACATCAGGCTGGAGGCTCTAAGCTCCGCCCATCACTTGGAGAGTCTCCGCGACACCATGAACCGAATGAAGGTGCGCTGGATCTCATTTTGTGTATGGTCTAAATAACGGGGCATCATTGGAAGATATGTTAAAGGATTCATTTACCAATATGGCCGCTTGGACAGGATGCAAAATGATCAAAATATTGTTACAGAATTTTGTTGCGTTTTACAACTTAAACTTTGCAGCAAATGCAAGTTTATATTGATATTGAAAGCACTGTAGTACATTGATATTTTAATTTATCGTATGAGCATCTAACTATGTTGCAAAATATCAAATGACTTCTTTAGACAAATGCATTTCGTCATAACGAACAAGCATTTTGGTAATGTTGACCACTTTTGATCTTCTCTTATTTCGCAATAAATTAACAGCACCCTAAGCATTGTTACTTTTAATTGAACACGATTCAAGTAGGGCAATATTACATGATAAGGATGCTTTATTGCAACAGGGAGAGATAATGTCGCTCAAGTCGGAGAACGACAGAATGCAGCGGATGATCGAGGAGAAGGGTTTGACAAGGTCAAGGTCACTCAGCGAGGAGTTGCCCGGGTGTCTGTCGCCTGTCGGCAGGATCAGTCTCGGCGACCCCACCAGATATGGTACGGGCTCCGGCGTTAAGGACCGGCCGGGGAGCTCTGGGCTGTGAGGAGGCAATTCTTTGTTCCCCAATTTGCAAGGGGGGAAGTTGGAACAAAGTTCTAGGAAGTTTGGAGAGTGCAAGGATGCAGTATGATATTTTAAAATTATTTATTGTAGTGGTTAGATTGATTGTGAACACTGTATGTAAATTGATTGTCTTCGCAGTTGTACGGTAACGCTGTTCTAAAAATTACTCCAAAGATTTATTTTAGCATGTGGATATGCGTGACAGAGTCTGTACTTTATAATTGCTTGCTTAATTACTAATTATTTTGATCGATGACTTTCGAGACACATTACATATCGTAGTAATACGACCGTTATTGTTGTTGTCTTTAGATGCAATAGCAGTGGAAGCAGTGAACAAGAGTAGTCAGCAGTTCACAGTGGCTGTTCAACTTGGACCCCATTGCAGATTCAACGAAGTGAGTTACATTGTGCACTAATAAACTTTTATTTAAGCTATGTTCATTTTGTGTTAAAAATAATTATAATGTCCTCTAAAGCCATCTAAGGCATCTCTAATATATAGACCTAATGAGTCCTCTCTGGGTGGGTGTTAACATATACGTTTTGCCTCCTGTGGTCCGATTTTTACAAAAAAAACACTAAATTAACTTGAAAAATGATAATATAAATCTTTGTCAAAGTTTTCAGTTTGTAGATTCATCACTCCATCAAATTTTATGCTAACTGTAAAGAAACGCGCCGGCTGTAAAAGTTATAGAACCGCAGATATCGCCGACGACGACGTGACGAGTGACGTCACGAAAGCAACTAATGACTCTCCCCCGCCCGCGCGCTGCGAGACAGACTCAGTCTGTTTTTTTGAAGAGGGGCAAGCGGAGGGGGGATTGCAGCTAGAGAGCTAGGGTAGAGTGTGATCGAAGATAAGCGCGATTGTTATTTAGAAAAAATATGTGCTTGTTTCACATTTTTACGCTGTGGGTCTACATTTTTGTGGTGTGCTGCTAAGTGCATGTGATTGGCTCGCAGGGTGAACCGACGAGTGTCCTCATTGGCACTGTCGCAGTCACCAATAAAACAAACTGGGAAACGCTTGACGGAAACGTGCGCAGAATATTCAAGGCAAGTATCATTCTTTCAAATTATTTCTCATTCGACGAGGAGGTTCTGGCGAGAGTTGGGAAAAAAAAACTTGTACTGGAGGGAAGAATGGAGGGCAAGAGTACGAGGGGCAGGAAAAGAATAGTACATGAATTACTGAAAAGAAAATCTTACAGAAACATGAAGAAAATGACGGAGGGCTGCCATACGTGGAGAGGTTGGATGCCAGGGACCTGCTGTTCGGCAGTGCAC
>JAQIWG010006500.1:0-13230 GCA_034695025.1 Chamaedrilus cognettii | reverse complement strand
TAGGCCTACCGGAGGGGAAAATTAGGTCCTTGAGTCCTGGTAAACCAAGTCCTCCTCAACCCTGGAACCGCTACTGCTCCTCCTTCAGGCTCCTCCCGGGAAACGCGTGAGAGCCCTAACGCCGGTGCCGATGACACCGGCTCGGCTTATAGGCCTAGTCTACGTATAGCATAGGCCTGCAGCTTTCGGTTAGCCTACTATCATTATTCTTTCAAACCTTCTCGAGCCATTATGCGGTCTCTAAATCATAGGTCAATAAATTTATTCTTATCCTCGGGATAAAGTGCAGGTTGACCGCGAATGACCATAAGCCTGCTAGGCCTATAGCCTAGTGTCAATAACCAGCGCTGCATAGGCTGCGTGTTCTTAATGCTGACGTCACAACAAGCCAGACTGTGGACTTGACGGTTAGCAGGCTGCAGGCTGTTTGAACGCCAGCCAGCTAATCTGCCTGCATTATAGCATACGATACAGGCTAGCCTAGACTTTGCAGCGGTACGCTACGAAATAAACAAATGAGTTTTAAAACTCAAACCATTATATAAAAAAAAATAGAAATACTTCACATTTATTGAAAATGCACAGGCCGCATGTCTGTTGAATTCCCTATCTTATGGTACAAATTTCAAACGAAAGCGATAAATATTGAGAAATAGAATCCATCTTCCTTAAAATTTCATATCTCTCCCATGTAACAACAAGAACAACACTATAGGCGAGCACACCATCCCTATATAAGTGTTGCCGTGACCACGGTAACTTGATGTAGCAAGCAGCCCCATAAAATAATGACGAGCACGTACGAATCGAATCCATTGTGTACGTCAACTTCACCTCGAATTACTTTCACTGCCCAAAGTGCCCGCATATAATCAATTATTATTATTGCTTCGGTAGCTACATTTTTATACCTTTATAACTTGGCATCTGACCTTCAGGGCATATCATTATGAAGAACTCATTCGAGCATCGGGACTAAAGTAATTAATTCTGGCACTAGTAATTTTAATTAGCCTATTTATGTTTGCATGTCGGTCTCATCGTGTACGCAGCAGTGATACGTGCACCGTACGCCTACGTGTAGACATCAGCAGATCTGATTCTGATTCTACCATGGAACGCAAATGCTGCTAATTCTTTGTGTGACGTCACCAGTAGAGGTACACTTGATAAAAACCAGGCACTTCCTATTATCACAGCACTGGTTGCCCTGTAAATGGTGCCTGGGTCATTGAGCACGTTAGCTTCAATCTGACTAAAAAAACACATAAATTTGACAGAGAAAAATTAGAAGAAAAAACTTTTTCACGCAGAACTTGCCAGCGGGTGGGGGGATTTTATTTATAAATAATTTTTTTGGACATCATGACCAGAAAATAGGGATCGCGATCGATGAACTCGAGTATCAGAAACGGAATCGCCGTTACTGAATATTTTAACATCTAGTCAGGTAAAATTAATATTATAATAGCATATTGGGGTTCAACTTAACCCAAAATTATGACAAGTGCGGACTGTGGGGCACGTACCTCATTTTTCCCGCTACAATACAGTAGCGTAAGTGCACCCAAATTTAGACTAAGCTAAGCCGCATATTCCGATTTCCAGCATCAGTGCACCCCGAATGTCCCTGATAAACCTACTAACCTAGTTTCTCCCCGGCGGCACTCGTGACAACACGCCACGATCCAGCGGTGACCAAAGCGTCGGACATTGGCAATTATCTTACTGCCGTGTTGAGCACGTGAAAGTAGTAGCGCTGAGATCCAAATTGAAAGTAAAATGCGTGTTTTATTTAGGTTGTTTTAGCGTTAGGTTGTTGCCGTAGAATTTAGCGCGAGGGACAAGGACAAGGATTACGCCGGGATTAAGGATTAAGGTGCGGTTTGTTGAATAGAATCAATTCGTGCTACTGGCGTGATAGTTTGAATGACTACAGAGCTATTCAGTCTTTAATATTAGGCTATTATAATGTTTCATAATAGGGCCTACGGGCCTATACCGTATCGTGGCTAGGTCTGATCCAAGACCCTAGTAGGCCCTATATAGGCCTAGTAGTATGTTTTTAGACCTAAGTCTGGTAGGCTACGTCGCAACTGTCGGTGAAGGCCCACTGTGATCTGTGAACCTCTGATCAAAGTCTTCAAAGAATTTGGACTATTAGGTCTATCAGCTCATTGTTAGGTTCTTGGTAGTCATTATAATCTACGGCATATAGTCCTACTATGGTAACGCACAGTGGCGCGCACCTGGCGAAACATTAGGCTAGAGCTTAAAGTCACTTTAGCAGCAGTGTTTCTCTGAGGGCTCTCTGTCTCTAAACTTGACCATTGGGACGTAGGCAAATTCCATCTAGCTACTAGTCTATGGCCTACGGCACCTGGAGATGTAAGACTGAATGTAGGCGAATTTGGAGGGTTTATTTTCGAATTTTGAACATGTTTTGATTGTTTTTAAAATATTTGATACGGTACTATAGATAGAGGCACATATGGAACACTGAACTGTAACATAAGACTATCCTATCTGTCTGTCCCAGTTAGAAGCAAATGTTTTTTAGCACTCAGCTGCGAATTGAATGAGTCCAACATTTTGTATTAGTCTATTGTTTGAATATTATTGTTTAATGACGATCTTTGCTATTTCTTGAACTTACAGTGCGCTTCTAGTATACAGCCGTACATATTACTGTATATGCAATACCATTATAGTAATTGACATCTCGGCTCTTTGCTGAAGTCATTCTTATGATTTTTTATGAAAGATGGTTTATCTGTCTTACTACCGTAGTACTGTAGCTTATAGCTCTATATTTTCCTATTGTTTTGCTTTTTTTACCTTTATATTTATAGTTGCACCCAGCGCATTGATCTTTTCAGATACAAATATTTTTGCGTCGTCTTCCGTTCATTCCACCCCCATTTCTCGGTCTTGAACAAGCAGTTGTGCACGCCGACCGATGCCATCCAATGGCTAGGTCATTGCCAATGCTCAGGCCCAGCCTTCTCTTCCCATTGGCTGCCGCCATCTTGATCCTATTTGCAATTTTTGGGAGATTTGGCGAATCCGCTTTTCATCGGATCAACCCAGCCGGTTTCAATTCAGAAATAACAGCTGATGACGAAGTTTTTTTGAAAGATGGAATTAGGTTCGATCGCAATGTGGCTGATGATGGGAAAAATCGAGCGACATCTGCTGTGCTAGATTCAAGGAAAGTTCTAAACGGACTTCGGTGGAGTGAAGGAAAGAAAAAGATTGAAGGTAAAACGGAGAGTAATTCGAAGATACTATCCAATGAAAGGCTGAGCAAATTCGGATCAAATCAGCTCATATCAATTTTTGGGTCAAGGTTGCCCATTGCTGCCGGAAGCAGTGAAGAATCTGAATCTGATATCCAAAAAGAAAGGGCTGACGATTTTGAATCTGTGTCGGAGTTAACGAATGGTGGGTTGGGTTTAGAAGCTGAGCTTGCTTTGTCAATGTCAAATGAAGGCGAAGTGGCGCCTGGATTTAATTTGTTGGCGGAAGACAAACAAATCTCTGAAAGCAACTCGAGAATTAGATCTGATATAACTCCATCGACCAAAAATGAAATTGGAACTGAATTTGGTTCAAAATTGACGAACAGCCGGAAAGTCCACAAATATAGGTCAAGGTCAAAGCGGAACAGCGATGACGAATTAGATATTGCACAGCCTTTGATGCCCGAAGTTTCTCCTTTATTGGTTCCCGCCGCAAAATCCGGGTCAAACGATGACGAATCGTGGACGAGATCCCCCACCGGGCGTCTCCAGAAATCAGATCATGAAAAAACTAAGTCAGCGCCCAATGCTGAATATGAAAAATCCGGGTCAAGGCCGGTTCATCATCGTCATGAAAACGACGAGGAAGAAAGCTTCAAGCGACTCATGATGCTGCGCCTGTTGCGACTTCGACAAATACCCGTCGAGGATTTTTCTTCGCCGACTGACACGGGTGTTCTGCCCCCCGATCAGCGCCCCCTGGCACCAGAGTATATGAAGGCGTTGTTTGACGCGGTCGATACGCTTTCCTCCGTGGGAAACGATGACGCGGCGAAGGGGTCGGGAGAAGGGAGCGGAGAGACGGGGCGTGGGGAACAGGCTGTGTGGGCTATTAGAGCTTTCAATGGTATGCGATTCTAATGCTTAGTTACAGGGCAAATGTCAAATAATATGTGCACAGGCTTGCTCATTATAATGTTGTATTAATTTCGATATTTTGATGAGAATGATTACTGAAGCTCCTGGAGTTAACAGATTACAGTGGCACAATTTCTTTAGTTGAAACTCAAGAGTGCGTTACTCTTATTGCTATAGGCCTACTTAATTACATGAATGCGAGCTGCGGCTAAGATCAAGTTACAAACTGACCAAACGGCGCAGATATACCATCACCAAAATTAGTTGAACCATGATTTGTACATCCTGATTGGTCCGTTCTTTAACTATCTCAGTCTTGATCTCAATTCGCGTTCATGCAACTTAGTATTATTAACTATGGTAGGCTAAATATTAGCTAAATCAATTTTGAATTATCAGCAAATTTCAGCAGCCGTTATTTTTCATCCTACTACGTACCGGAAGGTGGTTAACTACCATCCTGCAGTACTCTGATCTGTCATTGGTCATAATGACATTAAAGTTCATGGGATTGTTGTGATGAAGTTGTTTTTCTATCTAATTTGTATGCCTACAAACAAATTGAGCATGATACAGGATAATCTATATTATGGTACTGTACCCTCTGATTGTAATGATCTTCATTTTTGATGATCTAAAATTAAAATCAATTGCATATTTTTTGTTCTGTTTCAATCTGCGCAGTTGGAAGCCGAGACTCTGATCTCATCGAGGCTTCCTTCCATGTATCCTTGACCTACGAGCTTTCCGCCGTGTTCAAGGTCGAATTAGTGCTGGAGAGCCCCGTCCCGACGACTGGGGTTGCTCCACGGCCTGCATCGCAGGATTCAGCGGGGGCCGGGGGGGAGCGTCGCCGAGGGGGGACTGTTTCACCGGGAGCGGGGCGTCAGGGGGCGTCATTCTGCGTCGTGAACGTATGCGGGAGCACAGGGGATCCAGTGGGCGAAAGAAATGGAGTGGAGAAAAATATAGATGAAAAAAATATGGATGAAGCAAATATAGATGAGAAAAATGGGATTGAGGATGTAAAGGTGGACATTAAAACTAATGAGAAGGATAAACCACATGCTGAAATTGGAGAACCCCATGCAAGGGGTGATGACCCTCTGGGGTCAGGCAGGCCCCCTGAGGCCTCTGAAGGGACCTATTGCCAGCGAGCTCCAAATTCGCGTCGCCGGCGTCTAAACGGACCTAGTCAGTTCTATGATGTGTTTAACGTAACGCGCCCCTTTCTAACTTGGTGGAAAGATTGCGTCGAGCGACAGAAAATATCTGATCAATTAGGCGGACACGGGGGAAAACAGGCGCCGTCTTGCCTCGCGACGCTGCGCGTGGTTTGCTCAGCGATCGGCGATGGGTTAGGCCAGGGGTCAAGTTTGGGGTCATCGCCAGCGAGTGGGTGTGAGGGAAGAGCGAGTTTTCAAGGAGATGCCTTTTTGATAATTTACAAGAATATCGCTGCGGACACGTCGCGAACCCGCCGGGCTCTCAGGAATCTTGTTCGCCCGGTGGTGGAGTCTGAAGGGAATATAGTTCCGAATGGGAATGCGGCGGAGAGAAGGCCTCGTAGAGCTGTTAATGAGGATCTTCGGAGTCGAGTACGGGATGTGTTTGAAGTCGAAGGAAAGTTAGTTTTTGAAACAGTCGGGAATGCTGATGAGATGAGAGATGAAGATACTTCTGCCCGAGATGAGGTTGGTATGTCAGAAAGTGTTGCAGAAACATCCTTTGAGATCGAATATAATGATTCGAGAGACCGTCGTTTCATGGATAATTTTAACAAGATCCAAATTGATCGTAGGCCTGCAGAGAGTGTGGCAAGAATCGGTCGACGCCTTGCATCAATTCATGATCTAGATGGTTCTAGAGTCACAACAACATCACTTCGATCTATGGCCGGTCTTAGAGCAGGAGCAAATGAGGAATACAGGGAAGTGAACGGTCAGGATGAGATCAAAGGTCTGGATTCGTCGATTGTTGATAGGGAAGGCGGTGTGCGAACCAACGAAAGGTTTAATTTCTCAGCGAATGGACTTGGTAAAAGAGCAACAAACGAAAAGAAAACGAAAGAACTTGCTAGCAGCAATGAAATACTGACAGAAAGGAATCGTGCGGGAACAAATAGTGAAATCGAAACTGAGAGGATCCTGCGAAAAAGGCGTGCCTCACAAGAAACCGTTTTGTCACCCAAAAAATACAATCCAGATGAAACGATGACTAAAGAGGATTCCGATTTCCACGGTCATGTTGCGGCCAAACATGATGGGGAAAGTCTTTACGGGTCTGCTGCTAAACCACACCACCACCATCCACCAGAGACTGATATCCCTGACCGCATCGACAACTATTCCGATGTAATTTTCGAACCGACTACCACTGCAAAGGCATGGGAATCGGAGCAACGTCGCAAGCGCATTGCTTTGTCAGAAAGTGACACCAGCGCCAAGCAAAGCCCCGACATCAGTAAAATTGCCACGGGTTCCGGGGTAGAAAGATTGAGTGCCAAACCCCGCCAGACGGGAGTGGCTGGGGTCAGGCGGCCATCCTCGCCAACGCAGGGGACACCGGCCGCGCTCGGAGGGGAAGAAAATGGACAAATCGGACCGTTTTGTCAGCTTAAATCGTGGTGGGTGGATTTTAGCGCTATGGGTTGGTCATGGATTATAGCGCCCAATATGATGGAAGTGAATTATTGTTTGGGATCATGTGTCGTCGGCCCCTCGGAGCTCGACCGAGTTAACATGACCAACAACGCATTTCTGCGCACGGTCTATCGAGCTCTGCGAGGGGCCGGGGTGGCGGAAGGCGGCGTCGTTCCGCCAGCTCCCTCCTGCGTGCCTCTAAGGACAAAAGCGGTGAACATCCTGTATCGAACCGACAGCGAAAACATTCTCATTCGCAGGGTGAGAGATAATTCTATTTTATACTATTTATTCATCCTACTGCTCATCATGTACGCAAGGTATCAACATGCATAATTCAATAGTGACTTTGCAGTGTACAAAATGGAATGGATCAAAAGCGTGGTATACATGGTATACATGATATATATGGGCAAATTAATTTATTTAGCAAGTGTCAATAATATGAATAGTAGAGGCATCAATTACTTTCAAAAATCCACTGCAACTAAATATAAAATGGTTTGTTGTTGATAATTATTTAGACGTTCATAGTGGATAATAATGATACTTGATAATAATTATCGTTTACGATGATGTCGTGAAGTCCCTACCAATGCGTTACAAGCAGGCCTGTAACACCGTGTTCGTGTTAACGGAGGTTAGATGGTTTTATCGGAGCTTGGTTTTTGCTGCAGGATGCCCTTCCTGTCGCCAACCAGATAATAAATTGCAGGTACCCTGGACGATGATTATCAGCTAGCGACACTTGAGTGTCAGCTCCTCAGCACCTTGCTGTCAACAGCCTTGCTGAAGGGCCTGTGACGCATGATTTCATAGTTTTCGGGGCACAAATAAAATCTGTGTGCTCTCCAGGTGAATCTACAGGTGACCTACAGGTGAATGGGATAAAAACTATGTGCTTTGCAGTCCACTGGTGAATGATATAAAATCTGTGTGCTCCACAGGTGAATGATATAAGATCTATGTGCTCTACAGGTGAATATGATAAAATCTGTGTGCTTCACAGGTAAATGATATAAAATCTGTGTGCTCTACAGGTGAATGTGATAAAATCTCTGTGCTCCACAGGTGTACGAGATCTCGGTGGAGCAATGCGGTTGTCTATGAGCCTTTGCTAACGGCACTGATCAGCTTTCTGCAACGCCAGTGGTCGACACGCTGTCCAATCCCAACTCAGTATCCTCAGAAAAACAGAACGATAGTCCCGTGCAAAAAATAATTGACATTGTGAAAATGAGTTTGGATTAAATGGATATGCCGCATTTGAGCATAGGGAGGAGTGGCTACTATTTTCAGCGTTTACCAAAATGTAACTTTTAAGGGATGACAAAGTTATCTTGCTTTAAAAAATTAAGCATGCTTGCAGTTTGCTGGTTAGAATGCGGTTTTGTGACATTGTCAGCTTGTGAGCCAGTGTATTTATTTTAAGCCTGCATGGGTATGTTGATCATATGAATGTATTTTGCTCACATGAACGTTCAGGGGTGTAGCCATGTGAGGCAAGAGGAGGCAATTGCCCACTCTTATCTTGTTTAATAAATTATATGCTATCATAACTGTGAATAAGTGACAAATATTTAATCGTGCGTGGTGTCAGAACTGTTTGAAATGAACAAGTACTGTTAGGAGTGGCGTTAAAAAGTAACATCAGCACTCCATCCCCCCCCTCTCCTCTCGTGCCCCACCTAGGTCACGAGTTGTGCACGGAAAGGAAAAAAGAAGTCTACGCCACTTCGCTGCGCAGGGACCTTCAGAAAGGTAAATCTGGCCCTGGTGGGGGGGGGGGGAGTTTCCCTCCTCTTTATTGAAGTCCGGCTATGCCACTGTGAGTACATGAATGTTTATGTTCAATAAAGTCGTAACGCTTCGTGAGATTCGTTTCTCATGTATATTGTTAAGTCACGGTCGACGCCTGAAAGACTGAAAGTTTTAGTCTGTGTCGTGCTTCATGTTTTTGTTGATTTATGTTTGGGTTTAATTTTATATCTCGATTTGAGCTAGCCCCAAGTGATACGGCGTGATGTTTTATTTTATTTTCATTTATGCAGTATTGGAATAACTCTTTTGTTTTAATTTATATTTTGTGGCAAAGTTTTGTCAAATTTCTGTTGTTTAGCTCTCGAGATTTTGTTTTACCTAGTGCTCGGATTTTGAGCAAATCTTCGTTTTTGTTAAGTGTTTGTGTGCGTTGTTTCAATTTATTCTAGTTCTAAACATTATTATCTTCAGTGAAAGATAAGAGTTCTTTGTACACTTCCAGTGAGAGATCTCAGGAATGCATGTCTGCAAACTATCTTTTGACTGTTGCCTGCAATAAAACGAACTTGCAATCTAGGTCAGGGGTTCCCAACGTGCGGCACATGTCCCAAAAGTGGCATGCCATCACTTTTTAAGTGGCATGCAGAACCGCCGCTCAAAGTGCCAGATTTGCACCCGTCGATGTTGCTAGGCGTGCCACTGTGTCACGCGTCTATAGAGAGACAAGGACGGTTAATAACGATATCAAAGATTTCTGTCAGTACCCTCCCCCGGTCGTGAGTTTCTTGCGGGAAAAGGAATTTGCTGGGGACTTCTATTTTGAGTGGCACGTGAAGCTTTGTTGAACAAAAATGTGGCATGCGGCAGAAAAAGGTTGGGAACCACTGATCTAGATCAATGATGCCTTTAATATATACAATAAATGATGAACTGTAAGGGCGTGAACTTTTTTGTAACATTCATCATTCCGTGGACTTTGTTTTACCAACGTAGTTAGGCAATTAGTAGACTAGCGTGAATGTGACTAGCATGGATTTCCGCATCAGGTTAGAGTGAAACGAACTGACCTTCCTCAAGGTTCTGTTTTACAGCTAATTTACTTTCAAGTTTGTAAATAAATTGTGACTGGTTTTTTGTCCGGTTTCTTTTCGTTCAATCAGATGTTGATCCATGTTGATCTCAGGTTGAGACGGATTTAGTGTTAGATGTTGAGAACTTCTGTTGCAGAAAAGAAAAAGTTTTTGTAGACATTCATTGTACGAGTTTTATTCTTCGATTGAAGCATGTTGTGTATCAACCGATCAGCAGTGTATTGAAAATGGCATAAAAAGCAATTTTTTGGGCCTTTGCCTAAAACATACATTATGGATGTCTCTGTGGTTTCATACTATGGAAAACAGGGTATACACTGCTATACATTGCAAACTCTATACAATGTAATGGATATAGACCATTGCAGTTTGACAGTGCTATTGCAGTGATATTAGATGCAGATATTTGTTCATACTGTAAAACATTTAAATGTTCGCGTGCATGTAATTTTGGCGAATCTGTAAAACTCGCAAAAATTGCATGTGTGAAAATAAAGCTGCCAAAGCTATATAATTATAATGGGGAGCCCTCAAAAACATGAAAATAAAGTGCGGCATAATATCTGAGAGGCAAAACTGCCAAAATAATTTGTTGCAAAAATTTCATGTTTTACTGTATTACTATGCTAGCACTGCAGATATGCTAAATTATAATGCACCCAATTTAAAGTGCGCTAGACTTCTTAAATGTACATTACGCCTTTGCTTTTTACTCAAGTGGTGAGCAGGTTCTCTCATGTGGATGATCTTTAGCGGTAGTCTTGCGTTGAATGAAGTTTTGAATATGACTTCGTTTTTGAAAGTAGCCTACATTGATATGACTATTTAATGTTATTATAGATTGTTTGCTGTCAGCGTCTACATTCAATTTCTTCCTTTCAGTGTTATTTTCAATTTCAGTGCCCGTTTCAGTGCATGAATCAATGGAGAAATTAGAGTTCCAAAGTTGTTTAATATACCAACGGTACGGTACCATAGTCAGTAACTAGTATTGGTCAGGTCGACTTCTGATAAATAAGCGTGAATTAATCCTATGCTAATCATAAGCAGTCTACGGTGATTGATTTAAAAATCTTAGGCCTAGTTGCTCAATAGAGAGTTATTAAAAAAATCTTAGGTCATTTGAATAACTCTCCAAAAATGGCAAGTTATTTAAATATCTCCAATGTAATTTGCGCGATCTGATTGGGTTGTGACGTAATTTTTGTGCTGTGGCAATTTAAAACCAAATAATCAAAATTTGTTCCAAATTTGCTTTCTAGCAAAGCAAGAGCTATCGATCTGTGGATAGATAGATTGTGCAATTAAAAATCAGTTTGACAATTTTTTATCTTAGTACATTTCATACTGCGTAGATTCGGTAGAGAATGATGGCTCCGTTGTGTACTTTTGGAATAACTCTGTATATACAGAGTGAGTAAAAAAAAAAAAATCCCCTAGCGATATCGCAATAACTCAGTCAAAAGTCAAAACATTTATTTTATATTTTTAGGGATTGAAGAGGAGATAATTTGCAACGAGTCTGCCAAATTTCATGCGAAAATATATTTTAGTTCAAAAGTTATGACTGTTTTAGAAAGAAGTTTTTAAAATCAAGTTAACCAACACTCTAAAGCTCGCTCAGCCTGGTTACTTTGCCGGTAGCTGGCCTGCACCTGTTTCAGCGTGCAGAGCATGTAAGTTATGCGCGGTGCAGCATATGAACATGGTTTACTAGGCGGCTGGGCCATCGATTTCTCAGGCACATGACGTCATGAATATGCATATTAGCACGAGTAAGGATTAGTAAGGATGAAATTCAAGGCACAAAACATTTTTTTGAGCTTAATTTTACTGCATACATAATTTTTTGGACTTAATTACACTCGTTAAATTGATTTTTTGAACTTTTTGCGCAAACATTCATAACTTTTAAACTAAAATATATTTCCAAGTGAAATTTGGTGGTCTTGTTGCAAATTATCTCAGCTACAATCCTTGCAAATATGAAACAAAAATATTAATTTTTGACTGAGTTATCGCGATATCGCTAGGGGATTATTATTTTTGACTCACTCTGTATGTGTATGATGGAGTCCTAATTAAATGGTTTAAGTAAGAAGGGCTTGAAAGCAGTTGGGATTCATGGCGTTGTATGTGTATTCAGAAGTTATTTTGCCAAGCTGGCAGAGGTGTACAATGATAATTAATAAAACGGCGCCGTTGTTTGTATCGTTGAGCTTTAGAGTCCTTCACTTTTCACTTCAATTTTTACCTATAATAGTTGTAGATAGTAATGGTCAGAGATTGTTGACATAGGGAGATACGAAGGCCACGCCCACTAACGGTGTTCTATGCGTTCATTTTGAACCCGCTTAACGTCCATTTTGAACCCGCTTAACGTCCATTTTGAACCCGCTTAATCCGCTAGATGACAGCGCTGTTCAGACTGTAGCATAGGACACCACAACTTGGCGAAAGTTTGTTTTCTGGGTACGGATTAGGAAATATTAAATTCCACAGATGGCGGCGCTGTTGCGAAGACTGTTAGTAGTATCAAGTCCCAAAAGACCAAATTAATAAATTAATTTTATTAATTTAATAATAATAAAATAATAACGGCAGCCCGTTATTAGCATGTGCCCAATTTTAGTCAGTAACACCGTGTCTTCACGTTGTTGTAGGCCATGGGCCTATTATGATGCACCACTTCTCGGGTTCAAAATTGCGCCTGTTCATGCTTACAATTGACAAGTCTGTTACGTCACTTCCTACTCTACTCACATTGATAATGGTTAATGCCATTTTCTTGTGATGATGTCATTGCCATCCATCACAGTGACATCAGTCACCACACCAGCTGAGCTTTCATATGTATACACACGTACTGGCTCCTTTTTCGATAACAAAAAAGGTGGATGCAAAAGATAAGATACAAAATCTATTAATATTTTAAGCAAAGTAACTAAAGAAAAAGTCTACTACTATACAATTTTTTAATTATTGATTTAATTACAATTTTTCTAATACAATAAAATTTAAATAATGCAGCAGTTTAAAAAAAGAATTTTTGTTTGTGCGACTGGACGCTTAGTACAATTGAAAGCAATCAAATTCCAGTACTGGTAGTACAATTCATAATAAATTTGAAACGCAATTTAAAATACTATTTAGTATGTTTATCCTCTTTACTCTAGATAATAGATAAAACATAATTTTTCTCAAAAGATGAAATTAGAAATTTTGTTTGTAAAAATCAATAAACAGTATACTTGAGATAAAAACGTAAACCACAGTCCAATAAATCCATCCTATACTACTATGCTATTTAATACTTCTCTATAGGGTCGAATATTTACCAGATCAT
This sequence comes from Chamaedrilus cognettii, assembly GCA_034695025.1. Classification (NCBI taxonomy): domain Eukaryota; kingdom Metazoa; phylum Annelida; class Clitellata; order Enchytraeida; family Enchytraeidae; genus Chamaedrilus; species Chamaedrilus cognettii. Next base: position 230 of record JAQIWG010006500.1, on the reverse strand, counting down.
CAAAAGCATCTCACGCTGTCGCTGATGCCCCCCAATTAGACAATGGTATTTTATGTCACTGTTTAATATATGTAACAATTTCATTCAACAGTTGTGATGGAGCAACTGGTCTTTCATGAAATGACTTAACCTGACATTGATCAAATCTAAGACGCTGGTCTAAATGGGTCAAAATCAGCTGGTCTAAATGGGTCAAAATCAGCTGGTCTAAATGGGTCAAAATCAGCTGG
>JAQIWG010006499.1:0-13231 GCA_034695025.1 Chamaedrilus cognettii | reverse complement strand
GCAGTGATGCTTGCTGCCATCTTTCATCGTTGAGGTCAATGTTTAATGACTTTGAGAGGGTCGTTCGAAGTATATTGCCATAGTTTGTTAGTTCAACATTGCCAGTACATGGAGCGGTGCGCAACGTGTAAAGCAAGCGATAACATTAAGATAGCATTTTTGTAAGAAGAAAAACTGATGGACTACTAGTTTGAAGCTGCTTATGCTTACAGTATTTCTGAATAGTACTTCCGGCAAGAAATAAATAAAAAGCTAAACTAGAAAACAAGATATTAAAAATAAAGCTGAAAGTTCTATAAATTCGGAATGTTTGATTGATTTTAGATGCTACCATGTTGTTGATGACTGAGATCTGTTGCTACTGAGAAAATACTTCACTATAGATAGTGTACTCTTCAATAAACTCTGTGTACGGTGTACGGGGTCGACACGGCGCGATGAGCGATATTACAAGTCCCTGCGTTATTTGTTGATATAAAGGTCTAGAGAGGTTTGCAATAATCTATATCAGAACAATCTCTGGTAAGGATTCAGTCGGCGGTCTAATTGGTAGCTTTTGAGATTAATCTTGAGAAAAAGTGATGTTTAATATATTAGCTTCGGATTGTGTGGGTCTATAGGCTTCAGGGTTAATTAAGGTTGCTGTTTTGCAGTGGCTGGGATTGTTGGTGGATAGTGATATGGAAGACGAGGGGACTGCGGAAGGGCGTTACCTCACTCCACTTCAACTCTCAGGTGACTGCGTGTGTGATCACTTGTTTTAATTTAGTATTAATGGCAAACATGTCTCGAGCACTCGGAGAGCTTGAATGAAATTCATTAGGCTATTAGCGTAATAAGATTTTGCAACTCAAATAAAAATATCAGCTCCAGAATACTAACTGAATATTGATGATACAATTTACGACCAGTGCTTAAAAAAACCAGAGCTTAATTTGAAAAAATTCAAATTTAAAATTAAATGTTGAAGTGATTTTGTAAAATATCACAGCGTTTTTGATGATTTTTATGTTTAAAATGTACCGGTATTGAACCTTTGTTAGAATCTGTCGTTGATGACATGAAGAGAAGTCCTGATTCAGGCAGCCAATCAAGAGTGGTCAAAGATGAATCAGAGCCTCGTGAGGTGCATATAGAAAGCTATTATTTGGTATTTGCTATCTACCTATCATAATTCGTAAATCATTGCACAAACTCTCCTGCTCGGACACTGAACAGCATTGCCGCGGCCTATGGTTTACATCTAGTGGTGGTAAATATCTATTTTCTATATACAAAATTCCTTCTACACCAACTATGCTATAATGTATGATAAAAATTTGTCAAGGGATGGGATAAGTTTGTTTTCAGTCTTTGATAGAGAATTTCAACAGCCTATTACGATTGTTAGTGCATCATGTATGGGATAGCTGTTTCACTTGCGGCGTGGATCTTTGGCACCGTTGTTTTATTTTGCGCTGCCTATGGATATAGCGAGTTGCAGCTTAGTTAAAAATGCTTATCATTGATTGGCTGTGCAGAGCTCTGTCGCTAGCCACGTCGCTGAGGACAGATCAACAGACTGTGTGCATCCGACTGAGCCGAGACAGCCATCTGCCGCGGTGAAACGTAAAAGGTCGTTGGCTTCTTGTCATGATTCTCAAGTACCACTCATATGTATTGTTGATCTATCCACGCGATTGTCTCGCAAATATTACTAGATCTACTCGTATGCTGCGCAATGTACACGAGTAATTATTTATAGCGTAGAGGTTCCTTCATTGGATTCCTCATTCCTTCACATTATCACTGGAACGGCTGGATGATCATTTTGTACGACATAGTGTTGCTTGCTGCTGCTGCCTGTGCTTTATGTTTGTGAGTGGGTTGTGAACAACGTAAAGCATTCATCGTCTGTACTATGGTTTATTTTAGAAGGCGTTGTATGCCTAAAACAAGGTTTTTTAAAATCATTACGCCTTTTTAGAAAGGGGTAGGCGTAGCGTTATGCGTAAAAATTAATGATGTAGGCGTAGGTCTATGCCTTTTTAAAGATGTGATAACGTAACGGCTGCCTGTGTAAGATAGTCGTGTGACGTCGATGATTGCCACGGACGGAAATGTGAATTTGGTATAGTTAGGCCTAAGTTGATAAATAGTTATAGTTACTATGGTTTAAAAAGAGACAATGACTGTTAAGAATGGCTTCAAAAATTTTGGTCAGCACCATCCCCCGTTGAGTGATTTCATCGCCCTACGCTTGTTTTAAAAGGCATAGGCATAAGATCACGCCTGTTTTATGAGAAGGATGCGTAAGGGTACTCCAGTTTCATCGGGGCTAAAATTAACTCTGGTCTGTACGGTATTGTTTCAGGCCGAGCTGCGACTCTGAGGCTGCAGCAGACACACCAGAGGACGAGCATAATGGTGAGAACACTCTAGTAGTAGTAGTAGTAGTAGTGAACTTTTGATTACACGCCAGCTTCCTAGGAAACACGGGTTCGGTGTCGTGGGATGTTACGACCATGGACAGGCGCGGACTCAACTCACTTGTTAAGGCCAGTCGGCGCTAGCCAACACAACTGACAGTGCTACTCCAGGTCTCCATTGTTAGCGATGTCTTGCACCAACGGCAACGTCATAGACTTCCATTCATCCGTGACCGCGCAGCTTAGTACTATCACACTGAACATTGGGGGTGGGTGAGGGATATGTATGTGAGGGGGTAGGATAATGATAGCGAATATCCAGATGCGCCATCTACCTAATACATTTATAAACGTTAGTAACGTGAGGAATAATCTGCTCTCCTTCTACAAGTGTCTTGGTATCTTGTTTGTGTTTTATCCTCCTCTGTCACCGTTATTTGTGAGCGCTGCTCCCAAGGATACTGCTGCTTGACTGCGACAGGGGTGCTGAATTCTACTATCAGGGTAGTTATCTGGGTTTAGCGCATGTAATATGCCAAAAATGATGCAAATTGTATGCCTAATTTGAAACGAGCAGGTGTCAAAAATGATCATGATGGCGCAGTTCTATTGCAGTTTATAAAATCTGTGCAGTTGCGCTATGCTAGTTTTAGAAGAAACTACGCGTATTTTATCAGGGCTGAACTTAATCCTGGACATCATCGGTATAGTCTGCCAGCCCCTTAGACAAGAATTGAGATTGTTCTCTGTCTGTGCTCAGGTGCTGCTAACGGTGCCTTGTCCCGGCAAGGGAGTGAGGGGGCCCGGGGGGGCGAGGGGCTGCTTTGGGGTGCGGGGGGCCGGGGGGTGCTGGTCTCTCTGCCCCCCGGCTGCACGGTGGCCACACCGGTGGCCATCCTGCCGGGCGTGGGGGTGTTTTCTGACTCTGACGAGTCCAACGACACGTCGAGTGACTCGGACATTGACACAGACACCTTCCGGCGACCCAAGGTCACCGCGCAGGAGGTGCACCAACACTGAGCCGACACCGCACCAACACTGCCCCAACACCGCACCAACACTGAGCCAACACCGCACCAACATTGCATCAACATTGAGTGAACACTGTGCACTGGAGGGCTATAGCAAGACGATAGCATCAGCAGTACTGGATCTAGACACTACAAGCCTGTCTAACGTTTGCTGTATACAAGATGAAGTGAAGTCAAGTGGAGTAGTGGCAATGACTCGTTGAGCATGAATGCAAATACACAGTGCTAGTTGTCTGCAAGTACTTGAGAGTAGTACTTGCGACATTTGCTTGTTGCATTGCAACTCTTTGAGGCGTTTAGACGGTTTGTCAGCTGATGTGTTATGGTTAAATGCAGAAATTCTCTTATTTTAGGAGTATATTTTATCCTAAAAAATTGTCAGTGACATCTAAAAGAAGCCCGTTGGTCCGTTACAGACCGGTCCTCCGGGGCTCAAAGCAGCATATTTAAGTTGTTGTAAACGCATCACGTTGACAAAAACCAGACTGACTTCTTTATAATAAGCTGGCGAGTCAAAATGGTCCTGGGGGGGTGACCGCATTTTGAGAAACTGATATGACAACGGCGGCGGTAATGCTCCAACAAACAATGACCAGATCGAGCGCCAGTCAGCACTAGCTGACTGGCGCTCGATCTGATCATTGTTTGTTTACTGCTGTATTGCCTCAGTCGCCTTGTGTTAGTGAGGATGTGGGCTCCAGTGTATTTCATCTTACTGACTGACAACTCTTGTGTGGATAATGTGGATAGGAGTGAGACTAGTCTGCAGCGGCGACACCCGTCTACCAGTCTGCGATAATAATTGACTTGAGGTTTTTATTTAATACCTCGTTGGTTTTGCTGCATCATAGTGAAGAAGAATGATGAAAAAGGTTTCAAAATAGCACCATGCCAGACAGACTCATCGAGGCTCACTGCGTGTCGAGGAGGAAGCTGGAGTGGCTGTTTTGCTAAGCAGTCGCAAAGTGCATTTTAACTCAAATATCCGACTAGGGGTTAAAGAAAACTTAGCTGAGAATATAACCCAACACTATCAATGGTATGTACATTTGTGAAACAAAGTTTAATGAAATCAGTGAGAACAACGTTCTCTGATTACCTGGTAGCAAATATCAATTTTCTTTCATCAATTGTTTGCCTTCAATCTATTTGTACATTGTGTGGTCCGAATCTCTACGTCATCCGATAAACGGATGAGGCTTGAAAATAACTATTGATTAATTTATATGAGAAACATTGGATGGCATGCTGTGCACCACTGCACCGCCAGTTGGTTACAACTTGTCAATCATAATAATGCACTGGATGTAGATCATGTGCAACAGCACACTTAGTCTCTTCATCAGCAGGCTTTAAATATACGATACACATGTTAATGACGGCCTAGGATACAGCATAATAGTTACTATAGTTATTGTGACAACTTCATAAACCTCACATTATTACTACACAATTAAACATGTTCTTTTCACAAAATTTTAAAGTTTGGCCTCCTCAATCCGCCTGTATATGCGAGTCCTCAATGTTTAACAGCATTATGTACAGTGTATATATGATATAATGTATCGTGTGATATACACCAGGAGTAAAAAAAAAGGTACCTCAAACTTACGGCTGCAGCTTTGTCAAATGTTCACCGTTCTTCACAAATTTTGTCAACTGTTGAAAGAACAAAAACAATTCCAACAGGAGTATATTGCTAGACGATTTACAAATATTGTGCTGCGCATAACATTGAGACAGGATCTCTGTGTACCGCTGTATTGAGTTGAACCTTTTTTTGTGGCTCATGGTGTACATTAGTCCTCAGATCACACAAGGCGACCCACAACAAACGTTTCCTCATAAGCCACTACACTCCGCGCCTACACATTTCATTCAATTGCACAAAATGTCAAGGAACTATTAAATAAGAAATGGTTTAATGCTCAAAGTCTTGTCTGTACATCAGACAGCTTCAGACGCGTGACACGCTCTAGTGTCTCAGCAGAATGAGGTAACGGGTCCTGGGCCACCTTGTGCATTCTCACAATATGAACTGCCTTCACACGACAATAATATAGTCTCAGTTCTCTTTTTGAATTAAATTCCTTTAAATTGTCTGCAGCCAGACCCACAACAAGGCGCCGAGGAACATTACACATCGCGACATTACACATCGCGACATAACACGAGGGAAGACAAGGCAACTTAACCCTAAAGTCAACGGCACTAAATAGTAGCAGCATTAGTAGTGCAATATAGTGACACACGCACATAGATCGCTACACTCCGTCACACCACTACAATCGTATCTATTTAAATTTAACAACTCTGACTTCAACCACTCAGCAACAAAAACTTTATTAGCAAAAAAATTTAATATATGGATAACATATTTAATTTTTCTATTCTAAAAATGAATTTTTTGCCAACATCATAGACCCAGCATATACAAATGTATTAATGAAATTATGTCATTAAACTGTATTTACGCTGCGCAACATTGACATGAGTCCAAGTTAGTATTGCCACGATGCCTCAAGTACACAGAGTAACATTGCGTTGGCTAAACATCAAAGCTGAGCACAATTGGTGTCTCATTTTTTCATCACTTGTGGGAACCCAACATATAAGCATAAACACCACAAAAAGAACAGCAGAGTTATTTCATTGCTACAATAATTATAGTCCACTTAAGTATATGAAAATGATTGAAAAAGCATATTAACCAGAGTTAAAACACGCATTTGACAAAGAAGCGTAGTGCGCAGTGTGCTACGTTCATATCTCACAAGTATGTCAAACACAAGAAAGTCTCAAGTTGTCCTAAGATTAAGTTGTAAATAATAAACTGACACTAAGAAAAAACTGCCACCAGTACTAGAGAATAATAACAATAAAAATAAGAATAATAATAATACTACATTGAGCTTAGAGTCCGTTTCAGCGTCGAAAACGTCATCGGGGACCTGGGAACAAGCAGAGAAACAAACACAAGAGCTGCCGGGGGGCGCACACAGATACCAATCCAGCGGCGGGGGGGGGGGTTAAGTTAACCAACAAAACCCTCAAACTGATTTACCCAACCACTCAAATTTGGACGGGTGGGGTAGTACTAGACGCCACCCACTCGGGAGGGAAGAGGACAAAACATAAAATGTAAAAATTGTTTAAAATTATGAAGCAAGGGTTAAAAGCTATCACAGGGGTAGTAAAAAAGGCCCCCCTCTCGTCAAGTGCAGCACTAACAAGTCCGCTGCACATCACCCCACCTACAAGTACAATAGGATGAAATAACTATGATCCTACCGACGCAAATAAAATACAATATCTTAACATTTACAAACACAAAAATCGATTTTCACCATGACTCAGTAATCAATTAATTCTCATGGGCCCTCTCTCAGAATAGCGCACAAACAATTCTGTCGACAATATTATATTTAACTTGAATCAACGTCAATCCTGTCAATCTCACTCACTGTTCCAACTTCAAGCATCATTTCGTCACGTCGTCCACAAAAAAAACAAAAAAAGAAGAAAATTGCTAAGAGCTACACAGACGACAGCCTTCACCGCAGGGATATTAATGTGTTCAGCAACAGTTTCGTTGCCAGAAGGCATTAATGGCGACCTTCGCGCCAAACAAACAACCTTTGCGCCAAACAAATAACCTTCGCGCCAAGCAGCCTTGGCGCCCTTTGCACCACAGACACAGAGCTCAAGTTTCATGGCTAGTTCCGCTACAGCACGCAGCCCAGTCACCCACAGCACTCGGGCGCAAACAAACAATGGATACCAGGTTAGCTAGCGGTTCTTGGCGCCACGTTGTCGCAGGCTCCCGGTTCCGTTCTCCACGGAGCGTTCGTCCCCAGACAGCTCCTCTGATCGACCCTCATCCTGATCTCCTCGACCACCTGTGCAGCCAGCAGCGCATATCGTTGTGCAAATGCGCAGGGATAAGCTTAGTAGTAGTACAAAAAAAATGATAGTTTATTAAATGTTTTTTGGAAACTCTACTCGGATTTAGAAATGGGTAGGAGTAGCATTACTCGTAAAAATTGACGATAGTGAAGTAGGCCTACTCTTCTTTTGAAAGGCATAGGAGTGCACTACTCGTGTTTTATAAACGTTACTCCTATTTTGTAAGGGCTAAACTAAACTCTGCAAATGAGCAAATTGCAGATTGAATTGCAAAATGAAAATATTGGTACGTCTAGACGCTGCAAGACATAGAACAGGCAACCATCAGATATGTTTTTCTGAATCCTTCTAGAAAGAATGAGAAAAACATGTCAGATGGTTGAAAATTTGTATTTCAAAAAGATAATTACATTATATCACCAAAAGGATAATTCTACCACCAAAAGGGGCAAATTCTATTGCCAAAAAACAATTTATATCAAATTCTATTGCCAAAAAAAGTTTGTTAAATTCTATCACCAAAGAGTTAGATTTAATTGTGAGAATGGAAGCGCGACCTTTGCCCTTCTTCTTCTTGTTGGGAGACTTGGGAGAGGCAGACTTGTTGCCGACAGGAGCGGCGGCATGGGTGGCGGTGAGGGCGGGGTGGCGCGCACGCCCGAGGTGGAACGTGATGAACCGCCACATCATCCAGGCCTGCAGCAGGGAGACTGCCACCAGACAGTTGACTCTAGGGACAGAACACACACACAGCATGCAGGCTGGAGCAGGGAGACAGTTGACTCTAGGGACAGAACACACACACAGCATGCAGGCTGGAGCAGGGATATAAAAGATATATATTCGTAGGAGGCTCTATAACATTTATGATATTTCTGATCGTAAACAAACTAGTGGTCACGTACCGCACAATCTGCGTGTTGAAGTTGCCCTCAGTGAAGCTGATCACAGCAGCGCTCGTCTTTGGCATCCCGTACCTGCAGGGCACAAACAACCTTGTGTGTGGTACGACACTGCTACACATGTCAATGATTGCTTACAAGCGTGCAGAACTGCTGCTACATACTGTGAATGATCGCTTGTGTGTAGTACCACTACACATGTGAATTACTGCCTATAAGTGTCTACTACTACACATGTCAATGATTGCTCTGTGCTCCAACTAACACCAAGCATCAAACGTTTAGCTTAAATCTAAGCCAAAGTCAATATCTAATCATGGATATTACTCAATCAACATATACAATACACACAACTTCATAAAGCAATAGGATGATAGGCCTACCAGAGAGCGGTACGGCCAGAGCGAGCCTATCATACAGTGAACCCACCACAGAGTGAGGACCGCGAGGGTGATGGTGGACAATCGCACGACGACAAACAGCACGTTCCAGATCTTAAACCTGCGGTGGCGGCAACAAGCGGCTATGCTATCTATGGATCAACATTGCGCTTGTATTCTACAGCATTACAAACACTGGAGGACAAACGCATCTCATACTGCCTAGTGCATTGTTACGACCAACAACAGAACATCCTAGAGACTCAGTGATCAGACAAGTTAGTAAAATATGAGCAATGTACGCCTAGAGAAAATATAAAATCGCATATTATGAACATTGCATGCTAATAGCGTGTCACACAACTGCAAAAATTTTGAATTAATAGGACACGTAGTAATCAAAAAATGTAAAGACACGCGATAAAGGTAGCGAGTAAGACACTGTACACGCGTTCACATAGCATAGGACTGCCAGGCACGCACCCAGAGCCGGAGTTATATCACACGCACGCGCGACTGCCACGCCTAAGCTGCCAGGCCTAAGAGCCAGGCACGCACCCAGAGCCGGAGTTATATCACACGCACGCGCGACTGCCACGCCTAAGCCGCCAGGCCTAAGAGCCAGGCACGCACCCAGAGCCGGAGAAATCGAGCTTGTCGGAGAAGTAGAGGAGGCGCGAGGCGTGGAAGAGAAACTCCACGATGTAGTGCAGCACGAGCAGCACGAGCGCGAGGCGCGTCAAACTGAGCACCACACCCAACATACGAAGTGCTGAACCACACCCAACACACACGCACCAGCGCGAGGCGCTTCAAATAACAATTTAGAACTAAACAAGAGCTTTCGCAAGCACCAGGTTATTCCATAACTGACAACAGCAATATGGATGAGAAGGCGCTGACAACGAAGCAACACCAGGACACAAATATCCGTATCAGCACCAACCAGCTGACAACAAGCATCAACAATTGTAAATATGCACAATAGAATAGAAATCAACCAATCAAATATAGTCTAAACTTCACGCCTGTGATTCAGCAATGTTGTATGCATGCTACAGACCCTGCGCATGAACCGCACCCAGCTCTGCGCAACATGTGCAACTCAGCTACCCAGCAGCGTCACACAAACACAGGCCAGTAGTGCTGCAGCGTGAGGGGTGGCGGGCTGACATGAGCAGGAAGGGTTAGAGAGCGTGAGGGAAGGGGGTGGACTGATTTGAGCAGGAAGGGTTAGAGAGCGCGAGGGGGGGGGACTGACTTGAGCAGAAAGGCCGTCGATATGAAGACGAGATAGAGAGAGATGTAGTAGACCTGTGCCCAGACCTCATCCTAACACACACACAGCGCAGACTCACAGCAAGGCAGGAAACGACAGACATCAAGCCTATCATCCTCATCCATCAGCAAATGACACACTATTCATGTCAGCAATTAATTACCAATTAATTCAAAAAATACGCCAGAGCTCTAAGTCATTTGCAGCATTATTTGCTAACAAAATTTAAAATGTAAATATTGCTAACATTATTTTTTGTACCATCATTTATCTATCACACTTACAACAACATTTAATTAACATTACAGCGCAGAGTGAGCAGCACCTTTTTTAGCTTTTGGAAGTAGAGTTCAGGGAAGGAGTGACACCAGTAAGCAATCTGAACGATGTAGAAGAACTTCACCAAGAACCTGCAACAAGCCAACAACAAGAACCTGCAACAAGCCAACAACAAGAACCTGTAACAAGAACCACAAACAAGAACCTGCAACAAGCCAACAACAAGAACCTTAACTCTTCCCTCTTGGCCTTGGTGTCTATCTCAGCCTGGGTGTACTAGGGATGATGCCTGTGTTGCCAGAAGGGCGTCCCCGATATGGTCGCCAGACTATGAAACGGACGAGAAACCATTATTATTATTATTAACAAGAACCACAAATAAGAACCCGCAACAAGCCAACAACACTGTGCAATAATGAATGCGAAATAGATGCACACATTTTTCCAAACTATTAGTACATCAACGCTGGGGTAAAAAAATAAACACAAACGCTGTAAATTTAAGACACAAAACAACAACAAAAAGTCCGTAACCTCAGCAAACATTAACCAATTCTTTTAATTCTTTAACGCTGCACGGAGCACTAAATGAACTCTGGAACTTGTCTAGATATAGAGCTGAGAGACAGCGGAGCCAATAGAGAGCAGAGATGGAGCGTAGAGAGCATAGAGCTTACGGCAGAAGGACGTGAGGGTAGTTCTCCCACAGACTGCTCATGTTGCTCACATAGTTCTCCTGAACAACAACAACGCAGTCAACTAGACCGCAACAAATCGAGTTACAGCAGTCGGAACTGAAAATAAACCGAAACGATTTGACAATTAACGAGCCGCTAATTGAATGCCAATGCTGCTACATGCTGTGTTTCTATGCTGGAAGCAACAGCTGCATCTAGTCACCCTGACGATGATGTCGATGCCCCAGACGGCGGAGACAGCGTAGAAGACCAAGAGCTGTCCTGACTCGTTGAACTTGGCGTGTTTCACTTTCGACAGGTGCATGCGACGATTGAGCTTCTGTAACAAACACAGGCGGGGCGCTAACCCTAGGGGGTGCGGTTTCAACCACAACCACCACCTAACCCTGACCACAACCTAACCCAAACCACAACCTAACCATGACCACAACCTAACCATGACCACAACCTAACCATGACCACAACCTAACCATGACCACAACCTAACCCTAACTTAATCCATGACGCTACACCAGGCAGCATATCTCATGGCACGGACACTAGGCAGCACATATCCCATGATGCTACACCAGGCCACAGACTCCATGTCACAGGTGGCAACGAGTGACATCTGCAGAAAAGTAAGATCAGTGCGGGTGAGGGGGGCAACGGAGTGTGAAGGGGCATGGGGTGTGTGGATGGTGCAGGGGTGGGAGGGATTTGTTTGTATTTGCTTTTGTAGTTGAGTGGCCATGTACAGCACAAGGACTGTATGCAGTCTGGATCTGCGCACAAAGCTGGGGTGTGAGGGAGGAGCGAGAGGTGAGAGAGAGGAGCGAAAGGTGAGAGGAAGGGGTGAGCACTCACGTCAAAGACGTACTCCTGGACGACAGCGTGGATCACAATGCAGATGAGTGCGTAAAAGAATATGGTGAAGAGATCCTTGATGCCGTACGTGTACCACACACTGCCCGGCAGGTCTGTGCTCGCTACACACACACATTGTATTACACATAGCACACACATTGTACTACACATAGCACACACATTGTACTACACATAGCACACACATTGTACTACACATAGCCCGGCAGATCTTCTATGACTGCAGACAAACAAATACACAGATAAATGAACTCAATGGCACATAATAAAGCTGAATATCACCCATCATAACAAACGTATTGACACACCACAAGCAAACAAAACAAATAAAATCTTCATATGAATATCTAACGATGGTTTAAGAATGATAAAGCAAATAAGAACTGACCCTCGACGGTGATGTTGTGTTGAAGGGTGATGAAGAGAGAAGCTATCGGACTGGTCACCTACACAACACACAACAAAGATCTAATGTTCATTTCAACTAGACCCAACACCGCGGTGAAGAGTTCCGACTAATTGACATTGTTCAAGAAATTGGAAGGGCTGGTGCCGTAAAAAAGCACGAATTTCTTCTATTAGTCACATTTAGGATTCTCATTTTGGGATAAGAACGGTCAGCTTGTTCCACACGCACGCCCCTGCCAACAGCTGTCAGGCCGCACACCCCCCACTGGCCCTCAGGCCCTGACCGCTCCCCACTCGCCTGGAACATGAGTCCGACGGCGACGAGCATCGCCCCGCATGACACGATGTCGGCGTGGTTCTGGATGACGAACTCGTGAGACAGGATCGCCGGACTCTTGCCCCCCGCGCTCCCCTTCGGACGTCTCGGCACCGGCATCTTGGCTGTTCTGTACTCTCACGCACTCACAGGCTGGTCGTCGCGTCACTACTTCCGCTCCGCACTCTCACTGGTCCATTGAACCATTGAACCAAATAGGAATCTCCCTAGATTCGGGTATCTCATATAGAACTATCCCTAGATGGCATTTAACAAAATATATACCAAGCTCCCATTATAAAATGCGTCATTTGATATGCGTTCATATTAAATTTATACCCAGACATCTGGGGATTGCGTTAAAAGACAGGACTCCAAACACAGGCTCCAAAGCGCAAAATATCCATAAATCTAGTGATATATCCCTAGCAGTGGCAACGGCGGCTAATGTAAGATTTCTCAGCGGTGTGACCAGGTACAAATTAATCAGCGTAATTGCAAGCAAAAGAGCAGTCGCAGTTTTATAATACCTGACTTACATTTTTATCATTTTGTTGCATAACGATTCGCCAACTAAATATATTTTTGCAGCACGGTACTCAGATTGGACTGAATATAAAAGACGAAATAACACATTGAATAGCAATTGTAGTAATTCTATATCTTAGGTCTGCTATATATATACTACTCGCATAGCTACAGCCTATCGCCTACACGCGCATTGCTGGATACAGACAGTTGACTTCCGGCGTGCGATACC